>JAGRRH010000040.1:0-124759 GCA_019154785.2 Nitzschia inconspicua
TTGCCGTTGATTTTCGAAATCAATCGGAGGGCCATGGTACGTTATGAGGCAGTCAGTCAGTCATTATAATGGTGACAATCATCATGATCATCATCATCGTATGCGGTTTGTGTTTTGTTCTGTTTGAGCGATGGACCTTCTCATGCTGTGAAATTTTTTGTATTTGATTCGTTTTTATTCCTTCCATTCCTCTCTACTCTAGACGGTCGCTTCGGAACGACAACAAATCACGGAATTGAGAAATCAAGGACACAGTGACAGACAATTACAAGAAATGGGATTTTTGGAAATTTCTCTACACAAACCGTCGGTGGCCGCCATGAAAAAGTAACAAACAACAGAGTAACAACAACAATATGATGATGGAAATTTATCTCATGAATTTATCGTTACATATGCGAATGATTGCCTGGGTTGAAGTACTGCTGGACAGTTGGTCGTTGGATCTTGGAAAGGGATGATGTAGTACAAGCTCAAATCAAACAAAGATAGTAGTGGATCTCAGTTCTCAAATGTTCCAGGAATAAAATCTAGATGTTATTGATGATACATAATATATGCCTATGCTCTCTGTCCGTCTCTGATATATTAGTCTGAATTTGGGCGTGCGTATGTTCTTTTCTTTCTATACTCCGGCTGCAACCAATGCCACGATGGGCAAAAAGAAGAGTGCCACACCGACAAGATAGGCGACCTGGAAGGACTCTCGTGCCATCTGTTGGACGGCCAACACACCCAAATACAGTATACCGGTATAGAACGGTACAATGTTCAAAAATCCCGACAGTTCTACCAGATGGAACGGATCCAACTTTTCTCGTAAAAATTCAAAGGCGAATTCGTTGTTTTCCGACCATTGGTTTTGTGAGAGTCCCGCCTTCCGTGCATCGATGACAGCCTCGACCAATCGTTCCTTTTCCGATTCGGTCAACAAGGTCAAACCGGGATTGTAAATCGACGTATCTTCGTCGGCTACGTAACCACGATCCAACGAAACGCCCTCTTTTGGAAAAGAATAGAAGTAGAAAAAATAGTTTTGGTAAAGAAGAAATATCAACCCAAACAGAAAGAGTGGATGATGAGATCAAGTACAACAGCACGACAAAAGAACGAGAATGATTGAAAGACAAACCATTATTGTCTGACTGGAGAGTCTGCCCAGCTAATAACATGACAGATAACTACTCACTGTAATTGACCATACCACCAACACCTTTTCCTTCCGTGATGATACCGGCAATATTTTCGTAGGCCTTGAAGGTAGCGTCGACATTCCCCGCGGCCGTTTGGAGTTCTTGCACTGCTGCTTGAACGGTATCACTAGCGTAATCCGAAGGAACATAAGCGTTGGCAGGCAGTATAGGAGACGATAAAGAAGTAGTAGCCATAGCAACAATAGAAGCTGCTGCCAGAGATGCGGCTGTTTGTGAGTTGCGCCTGGATAATGGTTGTTGTTGTTGATGATGTTGTTGTTGTTGATGATGATGACTGTGATGAACATTGGGTTTACTCTCATTGGTCATATTATTATTCTCATCTTGTTGTGTGGATCTCTTTATCGACTGGGCCCAACATCTCGATCTCGTGGCTACCGAATGGACCAGTCTCCTTGTTGTCAATGGGGATGTCGAAAACGACTCAATATGGTACCCGGTGGCCAAAATCACTGACAGTAAGAACAACACCCTTTGACGTGTAGAAATCATGGTTATTATATCGAATTGAAATAGCGGATCTTTTTTTGTGGTTGATGTTGTTGGAATGACGGGAACGTGAAATAATGCGAAAAAAAAGAGTGTGTGCTTGTCCACCTGATTGCCAACTAGTGCGAACAGTGTACCGAACTTTTCAAAATGTTACTAACAGTAATAGCGTCGTTGATTATTTCCCAAGTGTCGAGGTGTATCGGTGTCAGTTGAGAGTCAGTCCCGTGATATCTTTGATTCACGATCCCTTTACCTCTTTACTTCAGATCCACCTCTTACGTCACCTCTTACGTCATTCGGTCAGATTTCATCTCTTGATTCTCGTTGCCATCTTTCATCTTTGTGTTTTTCATCTTTTCACTAGAAATGTAAATTCCTATAATCTGGATTATCATCATTCACATTTCTCTTCTTTTCAGGTTACGAGCCCAAGCATTACGCTTGATCTTTTGTTCTTCTCGGTGTTGCTCCACACCCTGCCTGCAGCAGTTAAGCGTCTCGCGAACGCTTGCCACCCAACTTTGAACCTTTGTCCTTCCCTTGCCTTCCTCCCATGGCCTCCTTTTGCTCCGCCCTGGGATTACTCCTTTGTTTTCCCTTTGGCTCCTGCTCCGCCCTGGTGTTTTTCCTCTTGGTTTTCTCCTGGTCCTGGTCGCCTCTGGACACTGTTCTCCCATTCATCGGTCTGTTTTCTGTTTCGCTCCTGTTTCTCTTTGACTGTTTCATGTGCTGCCACCATTGTCCCCCCGTCTGGACTCTGAGTGTTGTGTTGCCAGCCTTGCCCTGCTTCTCTCTGAGTACCTCATGTTCTTCCACCCTTGTCCCTCCGTCCGGACTTTGGGTTCTGCCTACACCTTGCATGATCGATCACTTCTACCACCTTACCTCCACTTTCCCTCCCCCCAAGTCTATCCCATGTGGTGGTGCTTGTTCTCCTGCACCAGTCCTTTGCCTACAGCACAAGTTGCCATCCTTTGGCCAATTCAGCCCCCAAGAGTTTCTACATTTGCATCACTTCAGCCTCTCACTTCTGCTAAGCTTGTCCTTGATCTCCCCCCTTCCTGGCCCCATCTGCGGCCCTGTCCTACTTTTGATCTCGACTCCATGCTACGAGTTGCCCTTGCACTCCTTTTATTAGTCTTCTCCCATTGGAAATGGCTTCCTGCATCCAGCTCTCTGCATCCCGCCCCAGCTTCTTCTTTCCATCCCTGCCTCCCATCCTTGCTTGCTACTCTCTGGTCCCAGAGGGAGCATCTCCTTGTTGCTCCTCCTTGGCCGTCCACTGCTGGACTTGTGCTACAGAGGGAGCATGTTCCTACTGTTGCTCCTCCATGGCTATCTCCTTTAAGATTCATCCCTCCAAAAGAGCATTCTTCCTCTTTCAGCCCCTACTTGCCCCTCACTCAGCTTCTGTTCCAGAGGGAGCATTCTTTGCTTCCTCCTCTACTGCTGTTCTTGGGTCCTGTCTCTGCTCATTGGCAGGAACTTTCTTTTGGTTTTATTCTATCCTCTTTGCGAGAATGTTCACGTCAACCTTCTCTTTCAGCATTGCTCCTCCAAGAACCGCCATGTTTTTGGCCATTTGACGATCCTCTGTTTTCTGGGATCACCTACCCCATGCTTCTTGCTACTGCAGTCAACGATTCCCTTTGCCCCCATGACATATCTGCTTCTTTGGTCTACCCTCCTCTTGCGATAGTTCCCCCCTGTATGCCTATGCCCTTTTGGCCTGCCCTGCTCCTTTTTCTTGCTTTTGCTTCACTGCAAGCTTGCTACAGCAGGACTTTTTCCTATCACGCTACAGTTCTACCATCTTTCACTACCTTTCTTTTTCTGCTTCCATGCCATCTGTTGGTAGCAGTTTTTCTGGTGGTGATTGTCTCAGTCCTTCTGCATCTACGCTTGAGAGGGAGTGTCGAGGTGTATCGGTGTCAGTTGAGAGTCAGTCCCGTGATATCTTTGATTCACGATCCCTTTACCTCTTTACTTCAGATCCACCTCTTACGTCACCTCTTACGTCATTCGGTCAGATTTCATCTCTTGATTCTCGTTGCCATCTTTCATCTTTGTGTTTTTCATCTTTTCACTAGAAATGTAAATTCCTATAATCTGGATTATCATCATTCACATTTCTCTTCTTTTCACCAAGGAGTCGAAAGCTTTATTGTTCGCTTGCTACTACGAGCAATGCAATAGCGTTGATGGTGGGTGTCTAATGAGTGTTACTATTGCCGCATTCACAGTCAAAATGGGAGTGGTGTAATGATGTGATGATACGTGTTGTTCGACACCTATGGCAGTACAGTTCGTGGACGGGTATGATACATGACGGACAAATGATGCGATGGGATCGAAGATCGGAGGCAAGATTCATTGAAGATGACGTATGAGATCTTCAAGGTTGATTACGTCTACCGTAGCTAGTATGTAGGTATCGTAGCTACCGTTACGGGTAGGTACGACGTCCGAAATTCCACTCCGTATGATACAATCAATAGTCTACTATCGATAACCGGTAGCTATGTACGTAGTACGGTAGCTATCTCTAGAGTACGGTACTTGGCATAGCCAAAAAAAAAATGGATTTTATTATCATTACTACTATTCTATAAAGAAATCTGTGATATTCCAGTCTAGTAGAAATGCTTTTACTATTATCACCTACTTGAACACATTCTTGGCTCCACCAAAGTCTTTTGCAAATCTCCGTTCGCTCCTCGCGGTCCGCTCCTTCACCAGACCTTCCAAACCTCCGTAGCGTGCATGTGCTAGTCTCCGAATCTCCTTTCGTTGATACAATTTCATGGGAGCCCACGATTTGTGATGTGGATTCTCCTGTTCCTTGTATTCACACACGGCCAATGTTCCCTCTGGAAGACAGTACATGGACATGGCCTCCTTTTTTGTTACCCATTCGGATGCTCCTTCCTCAAACGTCTCGATGTTACTACTATCCTCATCTTTATCAACTGCATTGATCTCCTCATCCATCTTCAATTTCTTCTTTGGTGAAGCTGTTGTTGTTACTTCATTGTTTTTCTTGTCCAGCGTTTCAACGTCCAAAATATAACTGTCTTGTGTTTTCTTCATTTCGTTCTCTTCTCTTTTTTTTTCTTTTGTAGTTGTAGTTCCAACGCTCGTTCCCGATTAATTCGGATACGCTCACGTTGTTCTTCTGTCAATGTTGTCATTATTTTTTCAATGCTGTTTCGATCCAACAAAAACAATATCTATACTTTTCAAATGTTTTTTTTTTATGATTGACTCTTTTCGATGGCCTTGGATTCACCCCCACTGTTCATGTACCAAGACACGGCATGCAACAGACCAAAGTACAATCCCAATTTGCCAAAGAACCAGACTTTTTGATAACTATCGGATCCGGGACCTCCTCCGCCAGCACCGCCAGTGGTTCCGTCGGGATGCAACACAAACATGAAGAGAGAGAAAAAAACGTGTTGTGAAACGAGACTGAGAGAGAGAGAGTACTAGGAAGCGGAGGTTTGGAATGGAGCACAAGAAAGAGGAATAAATGAATTATTCTCCTAACAGTAAGCACCGACGTACGATAAGACAGCCGTCGCTATGTATGACAGTGTGCAGGCAACTTGAAACTGAAAGTGATGAGTGGTTTTCTCGAGTCCGTGTCATGTGCTCATCACAGTCACATCTCATACTATCTTTCGACTTCGTTGGAGCAGATTGACTGTGCACATACAGGTAGGGAACGTCGTACTACTTAGGTATCATACTAAAAACTGTCGTAGACCAAGCCCTACGGTAGCTACCGTACTATGATTACGGTAGAATGTTGCGTGGCGAACTTTGGACACAACGGGAACATGACTGGATTTACTCATGATTCAGAGTCAAGTACTATCGTATGACGATACAACATACTAGGTATGATACCGGTAGTAGTGGTAGAGAGCTGGAATCACCACACCACACATACAGTACTTGCTACTCGGGACTCGGGAGTACTTCCTACCTACCGGCGGTAGTTCCATACTTTTGAGGAGTTGGCTTACAGTTACTAAGTCGTACTCACCATAACTCTTGCTCTCTCTCTAGAGGCGAGGCAACGTACGAATTAACTTGACTAAAATACATAAAAACGCCAAGTATGATTTCATCCGGTCGAGTTCTGTTCAGTATCCGGCGATGCGAGGACGACTTGTTGGTTGTGCGTTGCGCCTTATCTGTGGAGGACTAGTAATCTTTGGTGGCGATGGGATATTGTGGTAATGGTGGTAGTGGTATTACTGTGCTTTTAGTAGTATTCCAATAGGGCGAAGGAAATTCATTGAACTTTTTTTTCCAGTTCACAGATTTCCTCCTCATCTCTTTGTTGAGAAGGGGGAAACCCAGCTTGATTTGTAAGAGACTGATAAGGTTGTGCACGAATCAATGCCTCACATGTTACACTTCGGTCAAACCTCGATCCAGCACGGTAGACCGAATCTACATGATATCTTGTTGGACTGTTGTATTAATTGATGATGTCCAATTGATCTTTTTCATGATCAGGGTTTCAAAACTGATCTCAATTTTTGAACTTTTGCAGAGGCGCCCCATTCAGAATAGAGACAAATCGCGGCGTTCATTCGGAAATAATATTCTTCATGGTTCCCTTGTTCAAGGCACAAGGCAGCATAACGCTCATTCGTTAGCGCTTGGTCTTGGACAATACCACAACGGCCAGCCATACGAATAGCAACTTCGTACTTCTGGAATGCTGATTCGATTTTCCCCCGAAAAGCATCCAATTCGGCACTTAGCAACACTTCACGATGGACGAAATTTGGGTTGATTTTGTCTTTGGGACGGTCCGACCAACTCCGAAGAAACTTGTGTTGGCGTTTCGCTTCTTGCAGGTAACGTCTTTTTCGGGTCTTGCGGGCCATCGCGTAGTAGCAAATAGAACTACAGAAACGGGCCATTACAGTTGCAGGCTGTCCTGGAAGAGCCTTACAGCATTTGTCCATACATTGCATGGCCAAAGTAGCTCCATTTTCGTAATCGCCAATATAACATGCCAGAATAAGGCGATAACGCTGCATTGCTAGCATCATAAATTCATCATTGGCCACTGATAGCTCATTAAGCGTTTCTTCTTGATCCATTACATCACCACTAAGGATAATGCCTGTACCATCATTATGGCCGGCCTTTCCCCGTAGAATTTGCACAACTTGATGGACCATTTTATGGCCCAACAAAACCATTGCTTGACCAAAATCTTTCATTTGCTCCGCGTAACTTGTCATGTTGCTATCCAAATCTGCCAAAGGCATACCTGTATACAGAGCATACTCGCACCAGAAGTGAGCGCAAAATGTTGCGCTCATTAAGTCACCAGTACTGAGTCCAATTTTGTATCCCTGCAAAAGATGTTTCATACAGTCTTTCATCGGCATTATCCAATGGGCGCAGTAAGTGTACGAGACAAAGATGGTGCGTGACTCGACGTCTTTGCATTTGACGCGCTTTAACATCGCAAGGCCGTTACTGGCGAACTTCCAACCTGCAGCAAAATCATCAATGAAACAGGATAGTAACAATCCAATCAAAGCGAACGCTGCTGGAGAGTAAATTGTAATACCATGGTTGAACGTATACTGGATACTCTTGAGGACAACAACAGTGAAGAACTCTGGATTGTTGCCGACATAGGCTGCAGTTGCCAAATGATCCAACGTCTTCATAATTTGAGCATCGCCAGTGATATTTGTGATAGGAAGTTTAGCAATTGTATCTGGATTCTGCATCTTCTTGGAGAATTTGGTTCTCGCCAAGCCGAATACTGCTGTAAATGCAATGCTAACACCACCATTTGGAATGTTCACGCCACAATTTTTCAGAAGTGAACTTACAACTTGCATTGATTCCCTGGGCTTGTGTTTTATCACAGCGGTATCAATTAGTATATGTGTAACTCTCAGTTTGTTAGTGGGACTTACGGAAGGCTCATTCAAAATTTTGTAGCAAAGTTCCGTCATGGATTTGAAGTTAGCCACGGTATACTCTGCTTCCGCAGCAGATGAATACAAATCCAGCGTCAGTTCATAGTGAGACTTCCAACAGTCATCTGGCAGTAACTCGATGGCACTTTGAAAGTGTTTGGACGCTGCCGTGAAAGCCGAAAACGATGATGCTCTATGCCCAGCAAGCTTATAGAGGTTCAACAAGGCCATTTTATCTTCTCGATCCTCTGAAAGCTGAGATTGTCTATCACTCAATAAACCTAATACAATGAATACCATCGATTCGAGTTGATCTTCCGGTAACTTTGCTAAAAGAACTCGGCCAACCTCATATTTTAATGAAAAGAAGACCAGGTCCGGGAGAACAGAAAGGGCCGCTTCCTGTATGCGATCATGGAGGAAATGGAACCCATCATTTGTTGCCAACGGTTGAATGTATTCTTCTTGATGGCAGTGATGTATTAATGCGTTGACATCAAAGTCTAATGGCAAAAGGGAATACAACAAGCGATCGTTCTTGTTGATTTTCCTTGTAGAATCAGTTGATTTGGCACGAATGCCTTCTACAACCATTATCAGATTGGCACGGCTAAAATGCGATCCGAGGTATGCTGCAATGGCCAAAAGCTGCATAGCTTCTGTGTCTCTGAGTAGCTTTTCCTTGACCAAATCTACGACATTGTCCCCGGGAGGGGCTTGTTCCAATATTTTTTGTGCATCCCAAATCCACTTGCCAATGCCAATGTTGTACTCCAAAAGGCCTTGCTTGTGCAAAGAAATCAGCACTTGATTGGCAAAAAAAATGTTTCCTTGGGTCTTGTCGTACAAGACTTGTGCCAGTTCCATTGTCTCATTGCTACCCCCCGACAAAAGATCTTGTAAGAACGAGTTGAGTGCCTCCACAGACAAATTGTGGACGGTGATGGTGTGGACGGGAACCGACCAAATGGGCTTTTCTTTGGTGGTAAATGTAGATATTCTGTCGATCAAGGTAGTCATTGGGTGGTGTTCTCCTCTTCTTTCATTCGACCGGTAGCTACATACCACCATGAGAGCATCTCGATTGGAGGTATCGGTCAATATTTGATATAGGAGATCCATTGATTCTTGATCGGCCCAATGCGTATCATCCAAGTGAATGACCAGCGGAGACACCGAACAAATGATCTGAATGAATTTTCTAAAGCAATGCTTCAGTCGATCTGCGTTGGCCTTGATATTGATACTGCCTATTCCTTCGGCGGCAGTCTCATCCACAACGACGGTTTGCGAATGGTCACATGTGATATTGTGGTTACCTTTGTCCAACACGTCAGTTCCGTCCACACTACAATCGTAGCTAGTAACGGATTGTAATTTTGGGAAAATCGTGACCAAAAATGGAAGTTCAAGTTTCAGCGTTTGATGCAAGAGTTCCTTGATATCGACGCTGTCCATGGATTCCGGTGTCATATAGAAACTGCCACTTGGATCCACCGGAAGATCACACAACAGTTGGTCACATAAGTCTTCCATGGCCATGATGATTCCCTTGAACGGTTCATCAAACTGTTTCATATCAAACTTTCCCACGACGAAATAGGCACGTTTCCGCTGCACTTGCTTTTTCAGAACAGAGGAAACAAGTCTTGATTTTCCCACACCGGAAAGACCCTCCACAACGGTCAGTACCTTGTTATTGACAAGGGTGGTCCGTTTGGTATTCGAATCATCGGAATCTAAAGTAGGAATCAAAGCAGGAGTATTCATATGTTGTTCCTGCCGTTGAAGATCCGTCGTCCATTCTTCTCGTTCTTCGTTTTGTTTTTGTCCGCGTGGTTTTGACCAAACATGCTTTTGGTAGACACTGTCCCATATCCCTAGCAGCTGTTTGGTTTCTTCTTCCCGGCCGTGCAATCCCACCTTATCGAATTGAAGTTTGTTCACTGTCAGACCATCCAAGACTTCCTTACAGGATCGTTGCAAGGCTGTCATTATGTTTCGATGGAGATCGACCTGTCGTACTTCCCAGGCGGTAGTTGTCCGAGTACTGGAAGAATGCCGTCGTTTCTGTAATAATGTAGAATGCAGTTCAGAAGAACCATAGATTCCATCATCATCCGTTACATCATCATCTTGTGAATCTCGAAAGAGAAAATCTTTGGACGATTCTTCCTCAACTTTGTTGTTTCCTTCTTCATTTGTTACGTCAGACGACTGAGACGAGGTAGAATTGGAATTGTGTCGTGCTTGGGCTGAAAAGCAAGGGGATGGTGGATTCGATGAAGATGTCATTGGCAATACATCTTTATTCTTATTATCATCATCATTATGAGACATAGGAGAGTCTTGCAAGGCATCGTCAAGTTCTGCAAGAGCGAAGCATGTATGATCATTCGAGTGACGTTGATTATCGATTTTTCTTCCATGGATAGTACTGCTACTCCGAGCAGTATTGCTTTCGGTTGCCAGAGTCATCGTCAACGAGCTATTTCAAGATAATATATTCAAATGAACATAGAGATGTCATAATAGTAGATAGTAGATAGAGTTGTTGATTGTTACAACTCTATTAGAGAGAGTACTGTATGATTGTTCTGAATCAGTTCTTTTTTTATTAACATTTGAAAGTCACAATGTCTTTTGTGTTTTGGAATTTCGTTTCTTTTACACTGTTAGTGGGAACTCTTAATTACTACTGGAGTAGCATTCTTAAGTACTACTGGAGTGGAGTAGTAATTACTAGCACGATTGTGATTGGCTGAGCGGTGAGATCGAGCAAGCCAACAGAGCGTTATGCACGCCGTTACTTTTTCTTAAGTAAATAAATGCTCCATTCAAAGTTTGTCTGTCCTTCCTTCACCATTCGCACCATTGACTGTGCAAGAAGTCAGTTTGCTGCGGTTCACCGCACTATCTATTACTACGTATTCCGTAGTACGAACTTCCACATACGGTAGTCATCATCAGTGGATGCTGTTTTTATAAGACACCACTGTTGCTACCATTACCAAACGAGGACATCGTCCTCATCATATCGATTTTGCCCTATCGACCCCCCTACCCATTCGACCTATCTCTTCACCACAGGTGCAGCAAAAGAAGTAGCAACAGCAACAGGAGCTGGAGTAGCCTTTGACTGCAGCACGAAAGAGATAGAAAAGAACCCAGAACGAGTCATTCTCACGGAATCGGAGCTGAAGAGATTGGTTACACCCCATTGTAAATCTACCACCAGTTGGTGATGATAGAAAAACCACTTTTGCAAGACTAAATCAAAAAGTACTGTGGTAGTGGATAACAACAATTCTCACTAGTAACATCCAATTCCATGTACAATCCTTGGTTACATTTCAGAGGCACCAGGGCTATCCGGAAAGTCGTACATTTCCTGTGATAGCATTGGATCAGGTTCTCCAAGTGCAGAAAGAAGGTGTTTTGCCCTACCAAGCCTGCAACTTCCCTCGATCCAAGTTCGAACTTTGTGCGCAGGGTAGTAGGCATTACAAAATCCTGTCATCTTTCTTCCAGGCTCATCCAGTAGATCAACTTCAACGATGTTGAAGTCAAATGAAGCACCATCTTTGGCGGGGAAGAAGCATCTCTTCAAAACCATGTGCTTGCATCCGTCTGGGATTTCCTGAGGAGAAGTAACCCATTGCTTTATGTTCTCCCTTGTCGATTTGTCTGCCCTCTGCACAAGGTGGTGTTCGGGATTTCCAAGCCTGTGTGCAAATGTAGATGTCTCCCTGTGCCCAATTACCTGCGCCTTGTGTTCTTTCACAACAGGACAGTTCCTACCAACTCTGTGACCAGCTATGCTGCACAGAGAACACGCAGCCTTTTGTCTCGAAGAATCTTTCATACTCCCTCCTGAAAGTATCCTCTCATTCCTGCTCTTGTTTCTATTACCCCCGTTGCTTCCCTTGGGGCGAGCTTGCTTCAAGACGGGCTGCTCTGTCATTGCATTCTCTTTATTGAGACGAGTTTCATTATTCTGCACAAACATTGTCCGACTACTCATGTTTCTTGTAAATTGGTTCAGCCACCTCTTCAATGAATCTTCTGCTGACGTGCTGTAGGCTGTGGTTTCATTTCCAAGAACGTGTTCGTGGAGTTGCAGAAGTGTGCCAGCAAACATGTGTCTGGTTTTTTCGTGTCTGCACTTGAAAATGTCATACACCAGTTGCTGTGCAACCCTTTGCATGTCGTTCAAACCATAATTTAGCTTCTCCCGAATGTTGCCATTGACTTCGTGCATAACACTCTCACTTTGGTAACTTCCCCATCATCCAATACTGTAGGTAAAGGTTGGGTCTTTAGCAGCACAGGAATCAAGGAATGTCGTAATCTGTTGCAAGGTCATTCTTGTCTTGCATTGCTTCCAGCAGCAACTCTTGGTAGCACTCCAATGCTGCAGTTAGATACTCAGGTGTTTCTTGGTACGCCACGTCAATGCAAGATAAGAGCCTATCTTCTTGATCCTTGGTTACAGTGTATGATGCTAGGTCTGGTATACCCCTCTGTAGCATCTGTCTAATCCTTACCCGGAAGTTAAAAATAAACTGCGCATCGAGAGCCGTGCCCTGAGGAAACATGGGCTGCATCAAACCTCTGAGCAATGGGGTGGAAACTTTGACATTGGTGGAAACCGCAGCCAAAATTGTTTTGATCCTAGTCTCATGAGTGGCAACTTGAAAGTTTCCTGCCTTTCTTGTCTCGATGGCAAGCTGGTCTCGGGAAGTCAGGCAGCCATTGGAGTGCTGATAATTGGATGCCTTGGTGATTTTGACTCGTTTGTTAGTCTTACTCTCTTTGCTCTTGTAGTCAATCACAGAGTAGCAGATGCTGAAGGTGCAACCTACCCTCAGGGAACTCCTGTTCCTCTTCTTCTCCTCGGCAACTGGAGTGAAGCGCATTCTTTTTTTCCTGTATCCCTGAGGCTGTTCACATCTGGTGCAACAAATTTTGTTACCCTCAGACGAGACTGCGAATCCATGCCGACCAGCAAAGTCTCTCAAATTCTCTCTGAGGCTGCTCAACGTTGTGTATTCTTGGCCGACAGGGTAGCATTGGGCAGCCTCTTCTTGGATTTTTTGGATCAGTTCCAATTCATGGGGGGAATAGACGAATCCTCCATCTTCCTGAATAGGAGTAGCTCCCGCACCAGTTAAATTCTCTCCTGCGGCCTCAGCAGGTCTTCCACCGGCAACTAGTGGTAGTGTAGAGTCATCCATGGTTTCCTGCAAGTAGGTGCAAATGATGTATGGGGAGGCAGGAGGATGGTAAGAAAACAAAGGCGGTGTCGCAACATAGCACATTGTTGTTGATGTTGTTGCTGCTCCAACAAACTTCCACGTTGGTTTTATTGCTGTCCTGGAAACCCGTCAGAGAACATTGTTGTTGTGTTGGTCATCACTCGCAAAATGCTGTGATTGCATCAAAATCATTGTTGCGACAGTCGACGTATTACATCATCCACTGAGGTCGCATCATCACAGTCCTTGCCACAAAATCATCGCTACATCCGCAATGGCCATGCACCGACGGCATGTTCGACAAAGTGATGGTTGCGATAATATGGTTGGTTGCTACAGTCGACCGTCGACAATACGGCAGCAGTGCAATTCGCTGTTGCGACAAGAAAGAAACGGCAACGCCACAACATAGCAGGTGGAACTATTCTATCAAAAACAGAGACGCAACGCGACAAAGAGCGGCACATTGTCATGGTACATGATACGTACTCTAACATCAACTTGCTACCGTACTTCAAAACGTCGATCGCATTGTGTGTGTTTTAGACGTGAAAAATGTTGTGCCTGTGAATAATAACCAGACAATGATATTCCAATGCTGAATGACTGTGAGTATGATGTTGCAAGGTCGATGGTGACCGTGCGCTATTGCAGGTTGTAGTAACAATAATGTTGACTGTGAAATCCAAATTTTCCGGCGGGAAGCACAAGCATTGCATGTTACTTTTACTAACCGTTGTTAACTGTAAAATAACCATTTCGTAAAGTTGGGCACGCCAACGAAGCAAAATGGTCTGGCCCTGGTCGGGTGCTAGTAATTACTAGTACTTAAGAATGCTACCTAGTACTACCTCCGTTCCAAATTAAAATTAACTTCTCCGAAACTTGCGCGTTCCAAATTAAAATGAACAAATGTGTAGAAATAATACCACGCTTACACAAGTTAAACATTTTAATTTGGAACAGGACCCCGAAACTTGCGCGTTCCAAATTAAAATAGTCATATGTGTAGGCATGGTACTATTTCAACGGGATTGACTATTTTAATTTGGAACATATATATTCTAAATCATGTTGTTCTCCTGTGCTGCTACCACATCTTCTCCTGGTACTGCATCCGCTTCCAACAGCTGAATCCTCTGGCGTAGTTCATCTGTGACCTCTATGGATACTGGGAGCTGCCCTTGCCTTGCTAGTTGCTCTTTCGTTCAACAAAAAAGTTCCCTTGCCCGTGGGAACAGACCCGCCAGAGATGCGTCATGCCATCGACGTGGTTCGTTGGTTCGTGAAATCCTGGTTCTTCGACTTGGAAAGTTGCGAGGAGTACAATCACTCGCGGTCGTATCTCATTGCGTGGCTCGAACGGGGAAATGGTTCTGTACTTAAACCTCACATCGTGAATACGACACACTTGCGACCCCTCGAGAAGATGTGGCTCAACTTCTTTGCACAATGGATCTCAGGACAACCTCGATCAGCGAGTCGATGCATGCGTCAATGAAGTCAGGGTTCGACGGTGTGAGAGCGGGGATGGACACCACCTCCTCCGACAACGCAGTGGTAGGCAAATCGATGCGACGGCAAAAGGAAAGACAGCGTCTAAACGCACGGGACCAGGAAAGAACAGTGAAGTGGTCAGAGATGCCCACAGCACGTCATTTGACGGAGTATTGCCTCATGAAGGCGAAGGAAGAGTGGCAAGTCGCAAAGACTCTTGTCGTGATCCATGTTTGCATGGATCCGGTGGAGTGGTGGGTGTTCAAGGAGCACGCCACATCTGGCGGAGTGTCTGCACCTCCACGCTATACTCGGCTCCGACGAGTGAAGGTAGTCCACCAAAAAAATTTGTGGTTCTCTTGTGGGTTACCATCGAGGATGAAGTATCCCTGTCGAAACGCTGTGACGAAGCAAGTGTCGATGAACATGTTTGGCGTACGATGGCACTCGCACTTCCAACATTGCTATGGAAGGGACGGTGCGGATGACTGGACACAGGTGTTTGATTCTATGATGGCCGATGGGTTTGAGAGAGACTACAGAAGTGGCGAAGTCATCAACATTGAGGGAATGGACTTCCTCTCCCAACAACCGGAATCATGGTTATCATTGCAAGACGACAACAACACACTGGAGACGCAGGGGAAGCACTTACATGAATCGACATGTGTCCAAAAAGAGGTGGCACTGAAAGGAGTACCGTTACCAGAGATTCGCAGGACGGTAGAGGCGGGACTGCATGGGATGAACGAGGACCAAGAAATCAACGTCGAGGTTGGAACGAGCGACGACCAGGAACCCAACTTTGAGGTTGAATGCCATATCCCGAACACCATTCACAATTTACAAGACCCTTTTGTAGTGCGTTAGCTTTTTTGGCATCGTTCATAACGAAGCACGGTATGAGACATTCTTACTGGACTGTGAATTTACTCATGATTGGAAGTATGTACTATGTACTCCGATGTAGTTACCTAACTGGAAGTCTATTTTTGGCTATTCTCCCGGTAGCTACTTACAGTTAGTAGTAGTAGTAGCTACAGTTGGAACGAGCGACGACCAGGAACCCAACTTTGAGGTCGAATGCCATATCCCGAACACCATTCACAATTTACAAGACCCTTTTGTAGTGCGTTAGCTTTTTTGGCATCGTTCATAACGAAGCACGGTATGAGACATTCTTACTGGATTGTGAATTTACTCATGATTGGAAGTATGTACTATGTACTCCGATATAGTTACCTAACTGGAAGTCTATTTTTGGCTATTCTCCCGGTAGCTACTTACAGTTAGTAGTAGTAGTAGCTACAGTTGGAACGAGCGACGACCAGGAACCCAACTTTGAGGTCGAATGCCATATCCCGAACACCATTCACAATTTACAAGACCCTTTTGTAGTGCGTTAGCTTTTTGGGCATCGTTCATAACGAAGGACGGTATGAGACATTCTTTCTGGATTGAGAATTTACTCATGATTTGAAGTATGTACTATGTACTCCGATGTAGTTACCTAACTGGAAGTCTATTTTTGCTATTCTCCCGGTAGCTACTTACAGTTAGTAGTAGTAGTAGCTACAGCCTACCGGTAGGTTCGTATTTCTTATCTAAGAAGCGGTAGACTCACAAGCCCGACCCCTACCAGCTCGTAGAGGCGAGGCAATGCAGGCAATAACGGGAGGCCATTCCAGAGACGAGGACATAATAAAAAAACTACTCTAGCTTGATATGCCGTATGATGTTTTTCCTCATCATCCGAAATTCGGTCCAGCACGACTGCCCGGATCTACAAGATATCTTGTTGGACTATTGAAACAGTACTACAAATTATCATGTCAAGGTTCTTTGAGATGATCAGGGCTCAAAAATGATTTCAATTTGTCAACTTTTGCAAAGGCGCCCCATTCAGAATAGAGACGAATTGCGGCGTTGATTCGGAAAATATAATCGTCATGATTCCCTTGTTCACGGCACAAGGCGGCATAACGCTCATTCGCTAGCGCTTGGTCTTGGATAATACCACAACGACCAGCCATACGAATAGCGACTTTGTACTTATGGAATGCTGATTCGATTTTACCACAGAATGCATCAAGTTCGGCACTTAGCAACACTTCACGATGGACGAAATTTTGGTTGATTTTGTCTTTGGGACGGTCCGACCAACGCCGAAGAAACTTGTGTTGGCGTTTTGCTTCTAGCAGATATCGTCTCTTTCGGGTCTTGCGGGCCATGGCGTAGTAGCAAATAGCACTGCAGAAACGGGCCATTAGAGTTGTTGGCTGTCCTGGAAGAGCTTTACAAAAATTTGTCGGTCCATTGCATGGCCAAAGCAGCTCCATTTTCGTAATCGCCAATATAACATGCCAGAATTATGCGAAAACGTTGCATTGCTATCTCCATAAATGCATCACCGGCAGCAGACAGCTCATTACGGACGTCTTCTTGATCCATTACATCACCACTCAGGACAACGCATGTACCATCATTATGGCCGGCCTTTCCCCGTAGAATTCGCACCGTTTGATGGACCATTTTATTGCCCAACAAAACCATTGCTTGACCAAAATCTTTCATTTGCTCCGCGTAATTTGCCATGTTGCTATCCAAATCTACCAAAGGAACACTCGTATACAGCGCATACTCGCACCAGAAGTGAGCGCAAAACGTTGCGCTCATTAAGTCACCAGTACTGAGTCCAATTTTGTATCCCTGCAAAAGATATTTCATACAATCTTTCATAGGCATAACCCAATGAGCACAATATGTATACGATAGAAAGATGGTGCGTGACTCAACGTCTTTGCATTTGACGCGCTTTAACATCGCGAGACCATTGCTAGCAAACTTCCAACCTGCAGCAAAATCATCGACGAAACTGGATAATAACATTCCAATCAAGGCAAAAGCTGCTGGAGAGTAAATCGTAATACCATGGTTGAACGTATACTGGATACTCTTGAGGACGACAACAGTGAAGAACTCTGGATTGTTGCCGACATAGGCTGCAGTTGCCAAATGATCCAACGTCTTCATAATTTGAGCATCGCCAGTGTTACTTGTGAGAGGAAGTCTAGCTATTGCATCTGGATTCTGCATTTTCTTGGAGAATTTTGTTTTTGCCAAGCCGAATACTGCTGTAAATGCAATGCTAACACCACCTTTTGGAATATTTACTCCGCAATTTTTCAAAAGTGAACGTGCAACTTGCATTGATTCGCCGGTTTTGTATTTTATCACAGCGGTATCAATCAGAACGTGGGTAATCCTGAGCTTGTTAGTGGGGCTTACCGAAGGCTCATTCAAAATTTTGTGACAAAGTTCCGTCATAAATTTGAAGTTAGCCACGGTATATTCTGCTTCCGCAGCAGATGCATACAAATCGAGTGTAAGTTCATGGTGCGAATTCCAACAGTCATCTGGCAGTAACTCGATGGCACTTTGAAAGTGTTTCGACGCTGCCGTGAAAGCCGAAAACGATGCTGCTTTGCTACCAGCAAGCTTATAGAGTTTCAACAAGGCCATTTTATCTTCTCGATCCTCCGAAAGCTGAGATTGTCTATCACTCAATAAACCTAATACAATGAATACCATCGCTTCGAGTTGATCTTCCGGTAACTTTGCTAAGAGAACTCGGCCAACCTCATATTTTAATGAAAAAAACACCTGGTCAGGGAGAACAGAAAGGGCAGCTTCCTGGATGCGATCATGGAGGAAATGGAACCCATCATTTGTTGCCATTGGCTGAATGTATTCTTCTTGATGGCAGTGATGTATTAATGCGTTGACATCATCAAAGTCTAGTGGCAGAAAGGAATACAACAAGCGATCGTTCTGGATTTTCCTTGTAGAATCAGTTGATTTGGCACGAATGCCTTCTACAACCATTATCAGATTGGCACGGCTGAAATGCGATCCGAGACATGCTGCAATGGTCAAAAGCTGCGTGGCTTTTGCGTCTTTGAGTAGCTTTTCCTTGACCAAATCTACAACATTGTTCCCAGGATGGGCTTCCTCCTCTATTTTATTTGCATCCCAAATCCACTTGCCAGCACCGAGGCTGTACTCCAAAAGGCCTTGCTGGTGCAAAGAAATCAGCACTTGATTGGCAAAAAAGATGTTTCCTTGGGTCTTGTCGTATATCGCTTGTGCCAGTTCCAATGTCTCATCGCTTTCCCCCGAAAGAAGATCGTGTAAGAACGAGTTGAGTGCCTCCACAGACAAATTGTGGACGGTGATGGTGTGGATAGGAACCGACCAAATGGGTCTTTCGTTGGAAAATGCAGATATTCTGTCCATCAAGGTAGTCATTGGGCAGTGTTCTTTCTTGACTTCGTTGGACCGGTAGCTACACACTACCATGAGGGCATCTCGATTAGATGTATCGGTCAAAATTTGATAGAGGAGATCCATTGATTCTGGATCGGCCCAATGCGTATCGTCCAAGTGAATGACCAGCGGAGACACCGAACAAATGATTTGAATGAGCTTTCTAAAGCAATGCTTCAGTCGATCTGCGTTGGCCTTGATATTGATACTGCCTATTCCTTCGGCGGCAGTCTCATCCACAACGACGGTTTGCGAATGGTCACATGTGATATTGTGGTTACCTTTGTCCAACACGTCAGTTCCGTCCACACTACAATCGTAGCTAGTAACGGATTGTAATTTTGGGAAAATCGTGACCAAAAATGGAAGTTCAAGTTTCAGCGTTTGATGCAAGAGTTCCTTGATATCGACGCTGTCCATGGATTCCGGTGTCATATAGAAACTGCCACTTGGATCCACCGGAAGATCACACAACAGTTGGTCACATAAGTCTTCCATGGCCATGATGATTCCCTTGAACGGTTCATCAAACTGTTTCATATCAAACTTTCCCACGACGAAATAGGCACGTTTCCGCTGCACTTGCTTTTTCAGAACAGAGGAAACAAGTCTTGATTTTCCCACACCGGAAAGACCCTCCACAACGGTCAGTACCTTGTTATTGACAAGGGTGGTCCGTTTGGTATTCGAATCATCGGAATCTAAAGTAGGAATCAAAGCAGGAGTATTCATATGTTGTTCCTGCCGTTGAAGATCCGTCGTCCATTCTTCTCGTTCTTCGTTTTGTTTTTGTCCGCGTGGTTTTGACCAAACATGCTTTTGGTATACACTGTCCCATATCCCTAGCAGCTGTTTGGTTTCTTCTTCCCGGCCGTGCAATCCCACCTTATCGAATTGAAGTTTGTTCACTGTCAGACCATCCAAATTCCAGCAATGATGAACATGCAGTACCATCCGGTTGCACGAATTGACGATACCACACAAATGCTAATTGAGAATATCAAGCGCCACAATACGGAAGAGTTCTTGCTGAAGGGAACATGGAATTGGTCGAAGAATCTCACAGAAGAAAGAGATGCCCCGTGGCAAGATCTAGTACCATCCAACAATCCAGTATTTGATGTACACCTCATTGTTGTAGCAAGTGCTATGATACCATGAGGATTGTTGTACGTTTGATCAGCTCAATCATAACAATGGAATGCAAACTACTACGGTATTACACCATTATCATACTATCCCCCAGTGATGTTCAATGCCACCCATCAAGCGTGAGGCAGCAGCCGCTCCACTGAGTGGATACGAACTGATACTAATCATCTTTTCAATATACGGATGATCCTCAATTGTAATGTGTCCCGTACTCATGGCACCCACCACAAAGCAGGTCGGCGGTTCACTGGTAGTTGTGTTCGGTTCTACCGGCATGATACTTTTGGCCAAGGCAATGGGACTGTACAAGGTCCCCTCGCAAGAGAATCCAAAGCATCGTGTTCCTGGTGGCAAATGAGACGAAAAGGGATTTTTGATGACTTTCAGTAGAGTGGTCGAGTCATTTCCGGCCTTGATTTTCATTTTATGCAACAATTGGACCATTAGTCCAGCAAAGCGTTTGTAGGTACGTGGAATACGAATGGAGGGATGCACTTGAATCAAGACCTTTTTGGTAGTGGCAATGTAGATCCGCAGCAGGCCGGCCTTGTTCAACGGACTGTCCAGTAGTGCCAACATTTCTTGGTGCAAAATGTCGGGTCGGAACAGGTTGGGATCTTTCCTTAACTTGTTCTTGCATAAGTCCCTATGGTCATCACAATTCAAGAGTTCGTACATCCCACGCTTGTTCTTGACGGTTTCCAAACTGGCTTGATCCAGAAGTACAATTACCGGCTCTTGTTTCTTGCCGTTTCCGACACCCGATGGTGTGCCGATCGTTGCTAGCTCTAATGGAAAGCTGGCAAGTGAACTTTCGACGTTATCTTCCGTCTTCGACCGTTTCTTGGGGCGATCGTTGGTTGTTTTCGTCGTCCGATGCGCTTCTTCTTCTGAATCTTCTTCTTCTTCGGAAGATCCTGCGGAGTCGCTTTCCTCCTCCTCTTCCCTGTTTCTAGCCATGATGTACTAGCAGTATTTCACGTTTTCGATATTCCGAATTCAGGGTAGTCGTCACTGAAAATAGCTGTGATTACAACCAAAGTGCTGTGGATATGTCGTGCTCTGCCAGGAGACGGGAGGAGTTAGAAAATAGGGGCACGGTGCTGCGAAAGATCCGTCCGACAGCGAGATGGCAAATATGAAAGGACAGTCGGGAAACGAAGAAATTGTCGTGTTGATTGGGTTGGACGGATATCGATGGCATGAAACCGATTGACTGGCTGTAGCGAAATTGTTGTCACGTTGGAATGATGGCCAGACGCGCACTTTTTAAACTGTAAACCCAATTTTTAGAAGGTTGCGCTTTGTCTTGCTCCTTTCCAAATCTCAAAACGTCCGTTCCTCGACCGACACACTTAACGAAATTTTAATGATAAAATCATCCCAAGGATTTGCGACTGGACCGGAGGAATGAAGTAAAATCGTATGACAATGTTGTACCTAGCTAGGTAGTCTACTAACTACTAACCAGAGTAATAAACAAAAAACGAAACAACAACAGCTAAACAGCTAAAAATGGACGAATCTTTCCCGCATTGTTGTAAAACATTGTCATTAGATTCTTCTTTGATCCCGGAAAGGATTTTGTCCAGTATTCACACCGTCAATGCAATTATTATTAAACCTTGCAAGAAAATTGTGGCAATCGTGAACTTTGCATTCCTGTCCTAGACAAAAAGATGGAATTTTCGGAAGGTCAAGAATAAGATCATATATATTATGATGACTACGGCACGATTGTTGTGACGTTTTTTTTCCCCGAATGTTGGCTTTTATGGACTGTCGTACATCTGATGATTGGCGACTTTTCATCCACAGTTGCCCTGACCTTTGTTTTTTACACCACTGAGCAAAATTACTGAATGAATCCATTGCGATCCAGCATCAACAGTTAAAAAGAAAGGTTCAAATGAATGCCATCTCCACCATAAGGAAAGATGGTCACATGATCAAGAAAAACGATGAATTAAAGTTGCTACTCAATAGTCGAAATCTCCCAAGTCGCTGTCAATTCACATGGACAATACAAATAATGTTAATTATCCCTGTAACGGGAATCTCGGTACCCAAGCATTTTTGGCTCACAGTGAATTACTTCTCAGTATTTTGCTGAATGTAACCGGCAAGGATTTCCCATTGTCGCTCGACTTCTTGTTCGATGCGATTCGTAGGTTGAATCACTTCCATATTATTGAAATCAAATAATCGTATCTGACCTGATTCACGGCATAAACCGATGTGTCTCCAACACACATCGCAATCAGTGTATTTCAAGTGTCGGGCACGACCGCCCTTCAATTCCCTCAAGGCAGCCATCACCTTTTCTTTCCAAGTCTCATCCGGTTGCTTAATGTGTTCAAAATATGGCATCAACAGGATTGGATAACAATCCACCGTTAGTTTGGACACTGGTACCTGAGGATACGTTGCATTGAATACTTTCCGTTCAATGTCTGTCAATCGGTTAGCACGTTCGTTTTCAAGTGCACCCGTGTAAACTTTCGCAACGCCTTCATACCCCTCTTCTGTGATCACACGATAGACGATGGATGTGGCTCCGCTTCCAACAGCACTGACCGCGTACAAGCATGGGGACGAACCACCAACCACAGTCGACAGCACGGTGACCCCATTTCGTAGCGTCTGTGAAATGCTCCACTGTTTTCGAGACGGCAATGGGCCTTTCACGGTCGCACTAATCAAAACCCATTGACACGAGTCATTTTTCAGTTTCCAGGCCAGTTGACGATGTATTTGCTCGCCAGTCTTCAGAGTAGGGAGGGTCGGAGACGAGTACGCTCCCAAGACCGCATAAAGGATGGCATCGACAAAAACATGAAACATCTGATGCAATCTGAATGTTTGAGTATGTACCACGTCTCGAGAGAGTAATTCTTCACAAACTACCGACGCCTTCGATACACTGAAATCTCTCCAAAATCATTTCGTACTTGTCGGCTCTTTCTTCTTCTTGCTTCTAGTCGAGCTTGTTGTCGTGCCTGGATTATTTTACGAGCAGGCATTGACAATTCCATTATACCTCTGCAATGTATTACACGGCATAAAGTCATGACAGAGTTGACGAAACCCATCACGTACAGAAGAAGAAGAAGAATGGTCATCGTTTTGCAACGACGACGACGACGACAATGATGCTTCTGCCCATACTCGGTCGAACAATTCGTCACCGAACGATGGTACCAAGAAAACCTCGACTTCCTCAATGGTTCGTTTCCTGTTGTTGATACTCTCGTTGTGCTTGGGGTTCCCATTGTTAGCGTCCATCTTCGTTTCTTCTATTACAGAGCCTTTGTTGTTGTTGTTGTTGTAATTGTTGTTTGCTGTATTGTCGTACTGTGCAGTTACTGTTGTGGGGTTGCGGGGTTGCTGCTCTTGCTGAGAATGAATCTTGTTCCCAGGGACAAAATATGTACACACACACGCTACTGTTACCGAATGCATTTCGAAATCGAAACACGCACAGAAGCGTGAAACCAACTACCGGTACTCTCGGAGTAACAGTAAACTGTGACAGTAAATCATGCTTCGTGAGTGCGTATCATCATCCGCTGCTAGTAGTAGAGAGTCTCTACCGTAGTAGAGAGACTACCGTACTCCGAATATACACGGAAGGATTCCTTCGTGGGAACGGAAGTAGCACGTTTCAGGGTTTCCGACGTACCATTGTGTGTCGGTTCTCTAGAGTAGAGTCGTGAGTCGTATAATTAATACCTCCTCCCGGGGTGGGTAGAGATCGATGCGACTCTTGTTTGTTTGTGTTTTTGTTTCTATTGAAGAAGCCACCTGTCACCCTTAAAACCGGGAACGACAAAAAAGTATTCCAACCAACGGACAACAAGGTATGATAATATACTACTACTACCAAATGACTTCCCATCTCCCAAAAAAAAACGTGTGAGAGACAGGTTCCGTAGGAGGGAATCCATAGGTGTTGTTGTGTCTTCGTCCTTCTCCCAAAACGGACGAACCGGTCCTTGTCCTGTCATGTCATGTCATGTCAAGTCCTGTCAGTGATGAAAAAGGTCAACGGCTATTGCTGTTGTTGTTGTTGTTGTTGTTGTTGTTATCTATCGTTTCGTGTTGGTTCATTGTTGCTGTGGTGGTGGTGGTGGTGATGGTGGTGGTAGTAATATATCCCTTTCTGTCGCATCGTCGTATCGTCGATGCATGGTCCGATATTTTTTCAGTTGAATGACACCGATCATCTCTCGAATCATGAATCGTCCTTTTCCGACAGCTTTACGAATTTCACGTTCGCATTGAACCGAAAAATACGACGACGACGACGACGACGACGAAACAGAAGAATGATGGGATTGGTTCCTTCTTCTTTCGGTAGGTCTAGTAGTTATTGTAGTGTTTGGATGTTGTGAATGTTGTGGACCTGATTGTGATTGATGTTGTTGTTGTTGTTGTTGTTGTTGTTGATAGCAAGAGGGTGTATTGTCGACATTCCGAATGGCCCGTTTCCATTGTTTGCGAACGTACGGTAATCCCAACGGATAATCTCGTCCCACCACCAACGCTCGTTTGTAAAGATCTCGTACCAGTGGATGAATCATCTTGTTTTGCTTGTTATAAAATATAATAATATACTACGTGTATATCATAACAAACAACAACAGCAGCAGCAGCAACAACAACAACAGACTGGTAGTAGACTACCTCTACAACCGTATCAGAGGTCGAGCAAATTGGAGATAGCAGGGGCAAGACAAGCTCTCTTTGTATTCACCGTCACAGATTACTCTATCGGTCACATTCGGTAGAATACCTACCGTACTACCATACTCTACCGGACTACCTACGTACTAGCTCTAGTAAGAATGATACTCTACCGGTAGTATCATCGTAGTAAGTTCGGTAGGGTCGTTATTATATCTGATAAAGTTAATGCTATGATATCCTTTTTTTGTTCCACGTGTAATTATCGTACGTCTTTACCTGTACGTTGCTTACTACGGAGGGTAATACGGTACTTACAGTTAGTATTACCGGTACCTGCTACCGTACGTATTTGTGAGTACCGTTGTACCTACCCGGTAGTACTACGACAGTGCGCTACAGGGATATTTTACTTCTACTCTTACTACTCTAGCTAGCTAGGTACCTAGTAGTTGAGAGACGGACTGTTACTGAAGCATTGCTACCGGACTCTATTGTTTGTTTTTGTTTGTTTGTTTGAACAACAACAAGAAGAAGAAATTGAAGAAGAAGAAGAAGAAGAAGAAGAAGAAGAAGAAGAAGAAGTAGTAGGATGAGTGGGTATCGAACGTTACATCGTGAATCGTTGGGATCGTTTCCCATTTGGCATCTGTTGACGACTACTACTACCGGTAGTCATTCGAATGAGGATGGTAGATCTACTTCTGCTGCTGCTTCTGCCAGTACTACTACTGCTAGTACTGCTTATGTTAGTACTACCAATACTACAGCTTCCAGTTGGAGATTGTGGGCAGCCTGTGGAGACGGTGCCGTACGATGTTACTTGATCAAAGAAAAATCCTTGCATGACAACAGCAGCAACAGCAACGACAGTAACAATGAAAATGACGACAAGAATGAAAATGACGACGCAATCTTGGATGCCTCTGCCTTTCGATGCATCTTGACACACATTTTGAAACCAAATGACGACGACGACGACGACGATACAACCAAAACTAACTGCAAACAACAAGGGACCGTTGTACGAACGACTCCCGGATATTCACAGGTACAAGTGATAGAACAAAAACAAGAACAAGAAAACAAAGATGATGATGATGATGATGATGATGATGATGATATCGATGATGATGATGATGATACCCAACGATGTATCTTTGTGGTCCTAGCAATGACCATGGCAGGAACAATTCACGTATACAAGCTACCAAAAGACCATTTAACATTACAAACACGTACAAAGGACAATCAGATGGACCATCAGCAAGAGAAGATAGACAATGATACCGTCCTACAACAACAACAAGTTGCACCTGACTATGAATTTACGGTGGAACACGCAACGGGAACGTGTATGCGTCTTTGTCCAAACAATCCAATCGTTAATGATGATGATAATGACAATGGAACCATTTGTGTGGCAGTTCCCTGTTTGGATGGTACTGTGGCGATTGTGTCCACAGGAATATTATCGTCGTCGTCGTCGCAAACGCAAACGCAAACCAAACGCAACGAGTCCTCATCATCAGTACCAACACCAGCGGGGACAGTGATCCAACGATACTCATCACCCATCCAACAACAACCATTGTCTGAAACTACTACTACACCTACTGCAACTACTACAACTACTACAACTCGCCCTACTAACAACAACAACATTGTCATGAGTATGGATTGGCATCCACACCGACCGAATCTATTGGCAGTGGGACGAAGAGATGGATTGGTCGAACTCTTATCGTCGTCGTCGTCGTCGTCATCATCATCATCATCACCTCTTCCGGACAAGAAACAACCGTATTATCGTTATTACCATCGACTGGTCCATCACGAGACACCCTTACGGACATTAGCCTTTACACCCGATGGACATTTACTTGCCACATGCAGCGACGATGGAATGTTGTGTTTGTGGGACATGTCTCGTCAACTTCCACAACAGCAACACCAACAACAACAACAACAACAACAACCGCCCGTTCTTGTCAATCATGTTACGCAAGCCCATGCCAGTTGGATCTTTCAGTGTGTGGCGTTGCCCGATTCGAGACGGTTCGTTACGACCGGGGCCGATTCCAAAATTCATGTATGGAAGGTCGATGAGCTTGCCAAGGGTCCCGTACATACCTTCACATCCGGTAGTGGCGGCGGTGGTGGCGGCGGTATTAGACCATGGCCGTCGGAACAAAAATCCAACCTCAACAATGATACTACTACTGCTAATAACACTACTACTGCTGCTGCTGTCAACGCCGACGGATCCCAAGACGATACTGTTGATACGAACAGTTCCAAAACTACAATGGACGGTGGCTGTGTTTGGACCATTGCCTGTCAACAACAACAACAACGACAACAACAAAAATCTATCGCCAAGTCCAGTTCCGTTGTTGCTCCAAGACTCATCTCGGGATCGGAACGGGGAGAAATCCAAATCTATGGCACGGCTCATGGCAACATGCCCTTTGTACCGAAAGAACTTCGTTCTACTCCTACCTTCACATCTACCACTAAAACAACATCGTCAACAACAACAACAACAACAACACCATCACAACCCGTAAGTGCCATACCTGCCGTCGTTGTTGCTGCATCCGAGTTGGTTCCAGGAGAAACACGTATCCAAGACAGCGATGGATTTATCGGGACCGTGGCCTATGTCGGACCGGTCGCCAGTTCCAAATCTCCCAACGAAATCTATGCCGGAATTGTTTGGGACGACGAATCGCGTGGCAAACATGATGGAAGCGTCATTTGTCGACAAACTAATACGATTGTACGACATTTCTCTTGTAACAGGCCGAATCAGGGATCCTTCTTGAAACTTAAAATGATCAACGTTGGTGGTCCACTCACGACATCCCTTTTAAAGAGCAAATATGTCGACCGGGATGCACCCATCATCGCACCCAACAATGTACTGCCACATACCGCAACGACGTCGACCGGGAGGGAACTCCCCATTGAATTTTTAGGAGAACTCAAGATTCGGGAACGACAACAATTACAAGATGTCGATAAGATTTCGTTACGACGGTCGGGCATTTCACGTGCGGCCGATGACGATGAACAGTTTCAAGAGTATCATCAAATCAAGGAAATCGATCTGGCAGGGAATTTGTTGTGTCAATGGTTCCAAGTGTTGAAAATTATGCGTCAATTCCCACAGTTGGAACACTTCTCTATTGCGTACAATTTCGTCTGGAACGTGACTTCCATCCAAAACAATCCGGTCTTGTATGGATTAACATTCGATCGAATCAAGGTATTGAATCTCAACCATTGTGCCATTACATCGTTCGAGACTATCCACTGGATCGCTGATACCATGCCAAATATCGAATCACTTTGTGTCGCCAACAACGACCTTTCCGATTTGTCCACATTGCAAGTCATGATTGGATTGGAAAAGTTACAACGTCTCGATTGTTCCAATTGTCATTTCGAATCATGGCACGACCAAGTATCTAAATTTGGTACCTTACCCAACTTGGAATGGTTGAGTTTGGATGACAATCCAATTCCGTGTATTCCCATGGATGCCGGTGTATCGTCGTCGTTTCTACAACTGACATCGTTACAAATTTCCGGTACGGCCATTTCCGATTGGATGGATTTGGAAGGGATCCAATCGTTTGGTAAACTGAAAGTGTTACGAATAAAGAATTTACCGTTAACGGCCGAGTTGGGCCAAGCGGAAGTTCGATCCTTGTGCATTGCACGGTATCCACAATTGGAACTCCTGAACGGGTCGATCGTATCCCAACTGGAACGGGTAGAAGCAGAAAAACGATACGTGGCCATGGTTTCTCATCTACTGCAACGTTGTCACCTCGACGAAAACGAATCCATCCAGGAACAAGATGTATTGGCGCAACATCCACGCTTTGTAAAATTGAAAGAGAAATACCATACGTTGGTGGTTAACAACAAGAACAAGTACAACAACAACAATAGTATTACAGGCGGTGACAATTTGGCAGCGTCCATTTATAATGTAACTATCCGATCGTTGGCACCGTCCAGTTGTACCATGGAACCGATCCGACGACGATTGCCGGGTACCATCACGGTGGAGCGATTGAAAGCATTGTGTTCTCGACAGTTCGGTGGATTGGATTATGATTTGATCCGATTGCGATTTCGTAATGACGGCGACTCCTTACCCGTCGAACTGGACGACGATGAAAGGGCATTGAATTATTACGGGTTGAACGACGGGGCCGAAATTTGGATGGACGAAGTGGACGTCGTCGAACAGTCACATCGACGTGAATTGGAACATCTCGAACAAGAACGACGTATAGCCGAACACGATCGCACGATCCAGGCTATGAAGGAACTGAAACGAATGGGGTAGATGAAAAGTAGTAATCAAGTCTCTGTGGAAATCTTTTTTTTTTAAAGAAACAAAATCATCACGTCTCGTTGTTTAGACTACTCCTTTTTTTTGGGGGGGGGGGGGTTACAGTTCCTCCTCCTTTTGTAAGATGAAGGTGGTGCCCTTGTTTCCACGGGAGATACGTATGTTGTCACTGAGATACGTGATATCGATCCATCCCTTGACGGCATCTCTCAACAACGGCAATCGAAAGGGTACCGGATATGGGATTTTTCGTCCTTGAAACTCAAAATTGCCTTCGTCGAAGACAAAGTTGATCCGACTGTCGGGTCGATTGGGATCTTCTTGTGCCTCGTCACCGACGAGGGATACTCCCAACAGATTCAGTCCTACTATTTTGCCATCACCTTTTCGTTCCGTTAGTTCCGGCAACGGATACGCCGACGTCGAAGCGAGTGCGTCCACTTTCAGTTGAGCCGTATCGGAAAATTGGACCACTTGACTCACGATCAAACACTTGTCGTCGTCGTCGTCGTTCGGTCGTCGAACTACAATATCTTGAAAGATAGGAAAGTTACTGGAACTAACCGCCTTGCGTTGAATGGGAGAAGCAGTATTAGCATTGGTCGTATGTAACAATCTCCATCGACCATACACTTGAGGAGCAACAGCCGGACGAGGAATGGAAGGAATGGCTTCCAATTGCGCAACCAAAGAATCAATGGTATCGGAATTGGCAAGTCGATTGTCACTTCCCAAATCTCGAATGGATTGTAACAAATCTGTTTCAAGTTTTGCGGCAATCGTACCGGCCTTTTTGTTGCTATTGTTATTGTTACTAGCGGAGAAAGGATTCGGAAACGTCAATGGATTCGTTTCATCGGAAAGTATGTTGTTGATTGTCGTCGTGGGAAGTAGATCTTTAAATTGTTTTGGAATGAGATTCTGAAGCGCCTCCAATGATGAAATGAATGACAATGATAGGATCATACAATACAGCAACACCGTTTTGGTCGACATGATCGTTGTCACGGAAAGTCGTTTGGGAAGATAAAGGTCAGGTCGATGATATTCGAACACGAACAATCCGTCCTTTTATACTTTCCCTTCTTGGAAGAAAAGATACTGCGACACGACTTTTTGTTGAGAACAATACTATGACCCTGTAGGAAGACAATTAATGGCAACAATAGGCTGTGCTATCCACACACAAAACAAAAAAATGTCTTCAGGATACGACGTTGCAGTTAGCAGTTACTACTGTCACAGTTAGTAATGATTGAGATTGCTTTGCAACTCCAGAAAGACAAACTAACACGTAAAATACTACGCACTCCGGAGTCCGGAGTATCGGTACGTAACACTTTACAGTTAACGACAGTAAATACCGGTACCTACCTACCGGTAATTCTATGTAAAATTCACTGTCACGTCCTCTCGTACAATCCTGTGACGTACGAGCATGATACGTTACCTGAGATACACGTACGAAATACCTTGTAGCTACCGGTTCCGTATTTAGGTTTCAACGCTGCTAAACTACCGGTACGACAGAAATCTGTTTCTGATGACGGAGCCATGTACGTAGGTATGATACATGGGTTCGAACCGGTACTTTCGTTCGAATCTTCAATCTTCAATCTGATCCACCGAATGCAACGGTGGACTTAAGAATCGTACGTGTATCATACCAACAACAGGATGAGGGCCTACCGGTACCGTTGCATCTCTACCGTAGGTATCGGTAGTTCTACCTTCGTAGAGGATATACAGCAACCTACATTTTTAATCACTGCTATCTTCACAAATTGAGAATAATATTACTTGATGACAACACCAATTTCATGACTTATGTTTCCAAAACTTGGTTTGGTAGTCTTGATGCACTCTATCACAGTGCATGATTGATTTTAGTTTTTTAAAAAAAGGATCGAATTAATCCGAGTACTGCACTCGGTTAGGGGAACATCAGGAAGGGTGGTGTGGATAATAATAGGGTGAGTTCGGATCAAACTGATGATAGGGATAATATGAGGAATAATGCTGGGGATCCAAAGGTACAGACTCTTCCGGAGCATATCCTGGTTGCGCATTGTGAAAGTGCATTTGCGGGGTGTGTTCTGTGGAAACGCATGAACGGTGAGTACCAAACGTATCTTTCAAATCGAGATATGTTGCAAGTGACCACGATTAAATTGTTACTCACCCGGATACAAGGACGGACGGTAATATCCATGGAAAGGATGCGATTGGACGTACGCACCATACGTGTACGGATTCGAATCAACACTTCGTCTTCCAGGAGGTGGTTGAAAGGCTGCAGAGGAATCGGAGAAATTAGTATCGTCTCTTAGGTAATAGCTGTTGCGCGGGGGATGAAACCATGCAACGTCATCATCAGTTGAAGACTTCCGCTGCCCTGAATTATCGACGAGATGTTGGTTGTCGTATGCAGCCACAGTAGGCAATGACGTGACGGGTGTTGGGGTGAAAGGATCCGGCGGAAGCTTTCCCTCCAGAACTAGCTTCATCGCCTCGTTCTCTCTCTTTTCTCTTTGTTTTTTGAATTCCTCTGATGTCCTCTCTTTCCACGCCGCCATGGCAACCTTGTAATCTTGTCTTAGTCGAAACTCTTCGTCGATGAACTCTTTCTTTTCTTCTGGAGGAGCATCTTTCCACATTTGTGCCAAAATTCTAGATATGTCGGCTGTCTTTGCATTCTTATATTTTTCTTTCACTTCCATCCGTTTCCGATTTGAATAGGATAGAAAGGCACTCATGGGTCGTTTGGGTTTGGTAGGATCTATTTCTCCTTTTGCACTCACCGGCACTTTCCAGGGTCCTTGGTACATTGACTTCTCCATTTCATACCGCGACTTGTCTTTTCTCGCAATTTCTTCCCATTTTCCCCTCTCTTCTTCAGAGAGTTCTTTCCAAGCTTGAGAAACCATCTTTGCAACTTCTGTTGTAGCGAGTTGCTGAAGTAAAAAATGATGAGAAGATGCAGTGCAAGGATGGGTAATACTGGGCTTTTTCATTGTTGTTGTTGTTGTTGTTGTTGAAAATGACAAGTGGAATGGGGGATATTACAGTCAATCCCATAACTCACCTTTGCGTTCTCTCCCTCCTTGATTCTTTTCTCACGAATCTCCTTATGTTTTTGTGTCGAGAAAAACATGTAGGAGCTTTTGAAACGACGCGGTGCATTCGGCGCCTTTTTAAATTTTGCAGTCGGTGAAAGGCAGTTTTTGAAGGGATAATTCCGATCAGCTTTTTCTTCGTGCTTGTTTGTACGTTTGCTCATGACTTTGTTTGTCGTTACATACTGGTTAACTCTATACGGGAAAGATGTTTTGAATCGGTGGTGGAGAGGGTAAAATACAATCACCGGATCATTCGTTTGTGATGAGAAATAATGGATGGAATCAATTGAAATAAAAGACTCAAGAGTTGGACCCGAACAGTAGCATTGTCTTGTAGTAGAAGTAGTCTTTTTTTTATTTGCTTCAATGCGTGGCACCACTCCCTTCCATTTTATAAAAAAAGTTTAAAGTGGAAGCAGTGAGACATTGATGAAGCTCATAGAGAGGTGTGAGTCGACTCGACCATCATCACATAGCGCTAACAACAGAACTCGTTAGCGATCATTTTCCAATTGGAAAATGATGATTGTGTTGTATCATACGCCGTCGTAAACAACAACTTCGTTTCTTGTTTGGATATATTGAACAGGGTTTACTATTAAGAAATCACTTTCTTCCCAACGGAGAATGCATGTCGATGTTCGTGTCCGGTTTGATTTGTCGGATGCTCTTCTCCCCAGAAACTGCCCAGAAAGAAGTACCACTAAGACGCAGACAGTTCCTCAACAGAGTCTCCGGAAGCGGTTGCATCTCTGTCCCTTCTCGATTTCGCAAGGAAATCATTTTTTGATAATTGATGAAGAACGCCAGCCCTCCAAAAAAGTACCGGTTCTTAACAGCAAGGTGAAAACGAGAAGCTTTCGCCTGCCACACTAACTGTAAGAAAAGTTTACTAACAGTAATATCGTATGATACTTCGATTTCTTCTTTCTTTACATTTAACGTTGAGATGGCGAATATTGTTTGCTCGTTAAACTGACGGTGACATTCGGTAGCGTCCATGGTGCCGGATGAATAATCTTTTGGGTTCTATTTTTCTCCCTTCAAGTGAATTTTGATTTTTAGATAAATGACACGTTCGACATCAAAATACGTGACATCTGCCAAACCTGGTTTTACATACACCTTATCTTTTGCTACACCTTCGGTGCAAGCGACTGAACTGTTATGCTGCTCGTATGGGTAGGGCAACCGAAGCAAGCCAATCGACATTTCGCTGGCTGTTTGTTGCCCCCATCCTTTAAAGTCAATGGCGTCGCTTTGACTTCTACTAGGCGGCCCTTTTCAACATTATTTCGAACTTGATTCTTATTCAACCAAATGTTCACAAATGGGAAAGCATGCTACTACTTTGATAACCTTCTACTCCCAACTATCACATATTCTATGGCGTGGGAGATCCATCCCTGAGAAATCCAATAACAGGTTTGAAAACTGAACTGCCCAGCTTTCTTCAACAATCAAATTGGATGATCAACTAACACCACAGCGATGGGGTTTGTCCGTTTGTCCCATCCTCCCTTGGTGAACAAGGGAGTGGTTCGTACTAACGAACAGAGTACTTCGATTTTGAAAGTTACGTCGGTACGTCGTATGAAGCTGAGGGTTTATTATGAGCCGATAATACGAAGTAAGGAAAAGTGGAAACGGCCGGTTGGAATGTTGTTGCTACAACGATTTCATTTTTGTTCTATTTCAAAATTGGATAGTAGACTTATCTTTTTTTTCTACGCCGGTGCTTGGCTGAAAATAAAAAGGATGAAATTGAACCCGACAGTTGCTGAAGACATATGGCTGAAGAACAACGACAATTGAGGTTTCGGTTTAAGAACTTGAGGAATGATAGTATCGATATGGTGGATTCGGATCGAAATGGTAGTAGGGATTATAAAACGAATAGTGCCGGGAATCCATAGGCACAGGTTCTTCCCAAGAATATCCTGGTGGTGCATTGCCGGGGAGGGTGTATTCTTTGTGAACGTGTGAATGGTGAGTTCAAGGTGAATATTTTCAATTGGAACGTTGCAAGTGATCAAGATACAACTATAACTCACCTGGATACAAGGACGGAGCATATCCTTGAGAAGAGTGCGATTGTACATAAACACCATTCGTGTACGAATTCGCATGAACATTTCTTGTTCCATTTGCATCTTCTTCTCGGTAATAGCTGTTGCATACGAGAGGAAACCGAACAATGTCACCCTTTGAAGACTTGCGATCACCTGAAGTACAAACATTGAAAGGAACTTCGCTCATTGGGGCGTTGTATTCCGCACCAGTCGGTAATGCTGTGGCAGATGTCAGGGGGAAAGGATCTGGCGGAAGCTTACCCTCCAGAACTAGCTTCATCGCCTCATTCTCTCTCGCTTCTTTTTGTATGGCGATTTCCTTTGACGTTCTTTCTTTCCACGCAGCCATAGCAACCTTGTACTCTTGTCTCAGTCGGTACTCTTCGTTGATGAACTCTTTTTTCTCTTCCGAAGGAGCATCTTTCCACATTTGTGCCAGAATTCTACAAACTTCAGCTGTCTTTGTATTCTTATGTTTTTCTTTCATCTCCATCCGTTTCCGATTTGAATAGGCTAGAAAGGCACACATGGGACGCTTGGGTCTTGTCGGATCCTGTTCTCTCTTGGAAGTGACAGGAACTTTCCAGGGTCCGTCGTACATTGACTTTTCCATTTCATACCGCGCCTTATCTTTTCTCCCCATTTCTTCCCATTTCTCCCTCTCTTCTTCGGAAAGATTATTCCAAGCTTGAGAAACCATCTTCGCAACTTCCGTCGCCGCGAGATGCTGTGGTCTAAAATGATGAGAAAATGGGCTTCTTGTTGACAATGACAAGTCTACTCATCCAACTATCGCTTTGCTCACCTTTGTGTTCTCTCCCTCCTTATTTCTTTTCTCACGAATTTCTTTGTGTTTCTGTGTTGAGAAGAACATGTACGAGCTTTTGAATCGACGCGGTGCATTCGGCGCCTTTTTATATTTAGTCGATGCAACGGACTTTTTGAAGGGAACGTTCCTATCAGCCTTGGCATCTTGTTTGTTTGTCTGTTTGCTCATGATTGTTGGTCCTTTGATGCTGGACGCTCTTGAATCATTAATCTTTGAGTGAGAGGAAACTACTTTACCACTTGCAGGACCAGTAAAATTAATTGTTCAACGTTATATTGGAAGACAGCACGCAACCGCGACAGAAGTCGATTGTTACTTGTTACGTCTATGCGCGGTACAAGTCAGTTTACCTTCAGAAACGGTTGGGTCTAGAGAGATGTTGACTTGTGAAAAGAACTTCAACGGAGCAAGATTTTTCAAGGCAACATCCTCTTGCGCTACTACTTCATATAGCAGAATTCTGTGCCGCATTTACGACGTCTTAGTTATTTTTTAGCACTGACTGTGAAAGCATTGTTCCCATTGGCGATCAATTTAAATTTCTAAAACGTCTATCATGTCCCAAGGGCGGGGTTCTCTTTCACACGCGAGAAGATCACTTTTCACCTGCCATGTGTATCGTTTTTTGTGTTGGGCGAAAGACTTCTTCCGATGTGTCTCCATATTGAAGAACAAGGGTACTACGTAGTATGAGGACGCGGACAATTAAAAAAAAGTATTGTACTCCGAGTAGTAGAAGTCTTCGCCACGTGTTACGATGTTTGCACAAGAATTGTCCGGCACAATTCAATAACACCTGCTACTGCGAAAAAATGGTTCCTCACTTTCTTTCACTAATAATTTTACTTCATTCTGCATTCACAAATGTCGTTCGTGAGACGAGAAGCCCTCGCCAATTCTATTTTTCTCCATTAACTATGCTAACGGAGAAATATTCAACTTTGGATTTCGCTTCGACGGGATCATCGATCTATCTCTCGCGGCGTCAGTTACAATTATTGACAGTAATAAACGCAACCTGGAGTTGAAAAGAGTGGTTGCGGAGCTCAAAAATCCGAAGACAAGAAAGGAAATACCGGAACTGGCTGTGTACCAGTGCAAAAGACGAAATGAAAATGCATGATAGCTCCAGGAGAGTTACACAAGCCTACCGGGAAAGATTGGGTTTCTCTCTACGACGTTAAACGTATACATTTTATATTCTCTACTAGTAGAGGTAGGTAGTAATATACATATATTTTATGAGATGATGTGATAGGCAGAGACATTGTTTATACGTTGTATGCATCATAATTCAGCCGAGGTGTTGTTTCGTTGGATATGCTCTTGGTAAAAGAATGGTGGTGCTTGGACACGAATGGTTTGTGTAACATATATGCTACAGCCCGCACTTCATAAAAGGTAGAAGATAATAATGTGATCACACCCAACTCATAAATGTGGCTATTGATGCCCTTCCAACATTTTTCTGGAAAGTGTTCTTGCCACAAATGATGACATACCAGATGATTGGAGTTTGAACATATCCTGGTAAATTCGTCTCCTGACATCAGTCATCAAAGTAACAATATCAAGAGAATCGTTTCGATGCTAAGATGATGATAAGAGGTCTTCGAGTTCTAAAAACTTGGCAACAGCATCGTGTTGGGCCGCACCTCGTCGTATCAGGACATCCCGTAAGAACTCTTGCAACTGTTCCATACGATTTTGGGCAAAGGCGTCGTTTTGCGGTTGGCACAGACAGGGCGACTTGGGTGGCAATGCCAATATTTCATTGTCGTATTGAATAACGGGCATAGGTAAATGTTTGTAGAGAAATTCAAACTGAGAATACCGTCGCAGCACCGTTCGTCGATGATGGCCGCAAAAGACAGCTATTTTGTAATAGTAGGCGGGAAGATTTGTCTTCCCCCCATTACGTAACGATGTCGTTGTCATTGTTGCTGTTGCGGACGTCGTTGTCACGAGCTCATAACCGTCAATTCGGATCGTGTAGAAGGTGGTTTCAAACCGAGGACTCCAATCTTCGTATGCCAAATACATCACGGGGACAGAAGATAGAGGTTTGATGACAGCATTCGTTTCACCATCATCATGGTTGGATGATAATGATGATGATGTCATGACAGACGGACAGGACAATCTCAGTTTTACTATATATTTTCCTGCTGTTGTTTTGTTGTTGTTGCTACTGTACGGTGTTGACGACTGGCGAATAGTTGAGTTGGTTGCTTCCCACTCAATTCTTTGTGACAAGCAAATCAAACATCCATCCGAACGATCGGGAATGGACTCCTCTCTCCTCTCTCCAATTTTGGTTTTGCCGTAGAATCAAGTTCGTTTAATTGTCAACATTTAGGCCTTCTTTCTCTCTCTCTTTCTCTTTCTCTCTCTCTCTCTCTCTCCAAGAGATGAAGTACCTATTGATCTGATGAGAGTAGCTGTCGACTTTGACAACCGAAAAGTTTTTCGTTAGGAATGACTCCGTTGGAAGGCGAGGTCTCAGAAAGGAACATGAAGAGAGTATGTTTGTCAACCAACAACCGGTAAAATAATACTTGCAGTTAATTTTATTATTGTTGTTGTTATTAATATATTATTGAGACTACACAAGAAATTATAATATCTTCTATTTATTATCAATTTCCTAAAATACGTCGTACAGGGAATAATTCTGGGACATTGGACGGGGGCGTACGTCCTTCCGTCTTTCGTGTCCGAATTTTCAAAATTTTTATACTTACAGTTACAGTTAATATATGGCACCACATGCCAATAGCCGTTTCAACCGTCGTTTCGGGCATCATCCGGAACGACGCTTATTAAAAGTATAGGCCTTTGTGCTATTTTAAAACACTATGCTCTCAACGAACTGGAATGAGGTATTCGCGACTTGTACGACTGTAGACAAACGGTACGTATGATACATGACGCACCTGGAAACTACGGTACTTCCAACGTTCGTCTTGCTGCCGACTTATTTTACTTGGTGCTGTGAGAGAATGGGAAGTACGGGAGTTTCGCCCAATTCCCAGCAATTGATCGCCACAACAACATAACAGCTTCAGATGTCTCAGAACATCATCATCATCAACAACAACAACAACATCAACGAACAACCTCAAACATACACACTCTGTCCTACAACGATTACGGCAGTCCTACTTCTTCTTGGTGTGGAACGACAAATCAATTTTTTGTACGAACAACGTCACAACGAGGAAAGTTTTAAAAAGTAGTATTTGTTTACAGTTAATTCTGCTTGTTCTCGGAACCGGCATCCCAAAAGTAACAACATCAGCAACCCTACCAGGACAGAAACAAAAGAGAGACTTCTTCACAAACGCATCCACCGGTCTCCCTAGATAAAACAAGAACACTACTTCTGAAAAAATTTATTTATATCTACTCCTTGTTTCCTCCGAAAAAGAAAAACGGCAACTGGGAGACCCTCTATTATCGAATCTTCTTCGATCTCTTTGCCATACATAGTCTATGTATAAAAGTTACTCCACGATAAACTCGGGAAAAAGTCTTCTTTCTTTCTTTTAACCCTGAAAACAAGCTTCCATGACGCTCACAGTCAAGGCGGTGGAAGACGAAATCGAAGTGCCATTTGGTACTTCTTCCATGACTCCGAACAGCAGTGACCCAACGGTCCCTGCTGGCGATGGGAAATCAAAAACGGTTCCATCGACGACAATGCAGTCGAACGAAAGCTCTACAAAAACATTCGACCAGCCTGGATCCTCCAAAAATGTTACCAATGAAAACAACCGTGGGGATGACAATGATGATGAGAACAATACTCACGATCCTCCTCTCATCCAATTCTTGACGGGAATGAAAGATGACCTGAAGTCACGGATACCACTCTACAAGGACGATTGGATGGGTGTGCAGAGTCCACTCAAGGTGTTCAATGCATGCATCTTTACATTCATCATTCAACTCATCCCTGCATTGATATTTGCCGAATTGATGGACCGACAGACGGAAGGAAACTTTGCCACAGCCGAGACAGTGTTGAGTTCTGGTATCATGGGAATCATCTATGCCATTTTCGCCGGACAACCACTCGTTGTCATGGGCATTACTGGTCCCGTCTCGCTCTTGTTGGGCACATCGTATGGATTGGCAGCACAGTTTGATGCGGAATATTTTCCCTTTTTCTTTTGGATTTGTGTCTGGGCTGGAGTATTGCACATACTCAGCGCAATGGTAGGCTTGGTGAGCCTGGTCTGGAAAGTCACGCCCTTCACATCCCAAATTTTTGAACTGTTTATCGCCATTACGTTCATTTACAGCAGCTTGAGAGATTTGATACAGCCTATTGATCTCGGTGGCAACGACACTGCTGACGGCACGGATGAAGTACCAGTCATACAGAGATCTGCTGGATACGGTGCCTTTTTTATCGGCATGATCACGTGTTGGATTGCATGGAGTTTTCATTTTGCAGAGACATGGATTTTTTTTTCTCGGCCGACACGCAATTTTCTGACATCGTACAACACTTTGATTGCCGTCGTATTGGCCACTGCTTTTTCTTACATTCCTGGATTTGATCAAGATGGGGCCTTGGAACGAGTCAATGTCAGGGCAAGGTGGGACTGGCAACCGACAGCAGATCGACGGTGGCTGGTGCATCCCTTTGAAGGCATTGATGCCGCTGGAATATTTGCTGCATTTGTACCCGGATTTATGTTTTTCTTGCTCTTCATCATTGACCACAACGTATCCAGTATTTTGACGCAATCACCAAAGTTCAACTTGAAAAAGCCATCCGCATACCATTGGGACTTTTTCATCCTGGGCATTACCTTCTTCCCATGTGCCATTTTGGGGCTGCCGCCTGGTAATGGATTGATTCCCCAAGCGCCGCTGCATTGTCGAGCGCTCTGTACTCGTGAATATCGAACCGATCGCTACGGTGTGTTACGAGAAGTGGTGACGCATTGCGAAGAACAACGTTGGTCCGGATTGGGTCAAGCTGCACTCATGTTTGTTGCCTTGAATGCCTTTGTCATCATTTCGTGGATTCCGACGGGATGTTTGTTTGGTCTCCTGTTATATTTGGGATTGAGTACGTATTCTCATATTCAAATGACTGCGTTGTCAATTTGTCTGTGTTAATGTCTGGGTGGTGACCATCCCAAGTCACTAAAGTTGCATTTTTGATTCCCTCTTTTGATTTCCGTACATCGCAGGCGCCATTCATGGCAACGAAATTTGGGAACGTTTTCTCCTGATGTTTGTCAATGACAAGAATCGACCGCAAATCCCTGTAGTTCGATATGTCAATTGGTTCAAGGTGAAACTATGGACATTGATTCAAGTGGCATGCGCTGGGGCCATCTTTGCTGTCGCACAATTTGCATCGGTTGGATATTTGTATCCGGCCCTGCTTACGTTGTTGGTTCCGTTTCGATCCTACATTCTTTACCAGCTCTTCCCAGCAAACGATTTAAGACATCTGGATCCTGAGGAAGAGACTGAGGAAGAGTTTCATGAGGAACAACGACTTGTCCACCATGCCTTCCATGATGGAGATGCACTTGTCGATGGGGAGGAATTGGCCTTTCCCTCACGTGCGGAATTCCACGGACAAGCTCTTAAGCGAGTCTTGATGAATCACAATAGACGACATACCATTGGACATGGCGAACCTGATGAGATTTTGAATGTGGAAGTAGCCAAGGCTGTCATTGACATGGAACTGGATGATACAGACGGTACAGCCAATCCATTGGAAGTTATCATCCCCAAGGGAGAAGAGACTTTTGATGCCAAGATGAAGGCTTCAGCAAATATTTCCCATTTGGTAGAACTGGAACAGCAACAGGAAAGTGGAAACACAAAGCATAGGCACAAGGACTAATTGCATTTTTTTTAAATGTTGTTCACAGTCAATTCTTTTGTATAATCTTCCCCGAGTGCGTTTGCATTTTTCTTTCCGTCGAATATTTGTTGCATATCGACTACGGAGACTTTTTTGCATTTCGGAATAGGCTTTTGATGGACATGCAGTTATTTTTTCAAAACCCCCGCAACTGCGGAAGTATCAGCAATTGTAAAATTCCATCGCCATCTCCCTGGAGTGACCTATGGTTACTCCCTGCATTGCCTCGCCCCTCCCTCTAGGGGAGGGCGGATGAGTCAACTTCTATGATACGGAACTAGTAGGTATTATCTAGTACAATAGTTGGCATAATCATAAATATTATGTTTTAATATGATCTGCCAATCTAATTTTCATGGTTGAGCGGTATTATCGTCTTCATTGGTGAGGGATAGAAAGCTAACTTCGGCAGTGGAGGGGGGTATTGTGATATAATCGTCAGAGGTGGGGTCAGATGTTCTGGGGGGTAATGAGATGGTAACGACGATATAAGTGGGCTACTACTTGGTTCGCTAATTGCCATGGATTGATTTTTAGCTACAGGTATCGACAGGGAGAGAAAAGAACAAGAAACAATGGCTGAGATGGAAAAAAAGATGATAAGACTAATATTTTCATGAAGTCGTACCTGCCTTGCTACTCTTTTCAGTTTTCTTGCTTTTGTCGTCTCCTTTTTGCTTTGATCTTAAGTTTCGCTTAATTGTCATTGTCTCGTGAATTTGTTTTTGTTTGGAAGACGTAACAGACGTATTGTCAGGTCTGGTGTCTACAGCTATATCAGGCTTTGTCATTGCAGGGTGGCCTCGATCTGCTTGCGACACGCTGCACATAATGAAAACGGCCAATAGTAGTAGGAACAAAGCATTCGTTTTCATGGTAACGATGATGTTTGGAGCTTTTTCAAATCTATTAAGTCTGTGTACGATTGGTTGGTCCACAATAATACTCGAAGATATTATGATCTATAAAAATAATTATGTGATAGCTTTTGAGGGAGCAATCGTTCAAACTTTTTTTCCATGAGGGACAGTTCGGTTTGCTACTACTACAAGAACCCTTTTGTTCGTGAAACATCTCTTGTGCCTCTTTCTGCGTTATTTGACGCAAAGAAAAGACTCTCGGAGACTGAGCTTTCATTTACAGTTACAACATTTGCTGCCAGTGAATATGAAGAATAAAATAACAAATTAGATAGTAATATGGTAATTGATCAACATCGGCGTAGCCTTCAATGTCAAATCTGTTGGCAATCTTTTGAGAAAAAGTACAGTTCGGTTTGAAACAATCAAGCCCGTCTGTGTCTGAAACGTCTCTATCTGAGATATCAAACCAGAATACAGAATATGCAAACTACGCCCATACGTTATTCCGTCGTACGGTATTATTGTGTAATGATCCAACAATGTCCAGTCGCAAACAATGACCATCTTTCCACTCCTGGTCTGCAAGCCTCTTCAAGCTTTTTTTAGGAAGCACAGTTCGGTTTACAACACCAACCCTGCCGTCCGTGAAGCATCACTTGCGCCTTCTGTCTACGACGATATCTACCCAGATCATGCCAATAAAGCCTGTACGTTATTCCACGAAGAACAACTCCTTGTTCATCATGCATTCCACGATGGCGACGATTCCATAACGGAGAAGAATTGGATATTCCTTCCCGTTCTGAATTCCGCGGGCAAGGTCTTAAGCGGGCAATGATGAATGAAGTAGTTGTTACTGCCTACAACTACCGAAGTTCAGTGTATCTAATTACCTAACTGTGAAGAAGTTGACTTCGAAGTCCCAGAGCCTAACCCATTGCCCAGAAAGCTTAAAAGCGGGTGATACTGTTAAAAAGAGATTTCCAACTATCACTCCTTTTGCTTCCTATTTTCCTCCAATGCCTTAAGAAGTTGAAAATTCTTGCCTTCTCTTCTTTTTCCTTCCGAAGAATGTTAGAGGCAACGTACTTCATCAATCGTTCTAGCTAGTAGAGTATGTACTGGTAGGCAGCCGTAGCTACTACGGTAGTAGCAGAGTACGGTAGAGTTTACGGTACCTAGTCCATTTTTTCAAAAAGGACAAGTATCAAGGAGGAAACGCGAAGGAATCTGGAAGAATCTTTCGCTCGGAACTCGGAAGCAACTCGAAAACTCAGGAACACCTTTTTTCTTCATCAAGCCTTCTTCGCTACAGAATGATACGAATCATGCTCTAAACTCGAGCTTCTGTACTCTCCAGTAGCTAGAAAGGCATTCTTCATTAGTAGGACCTGGATTCTGGATGGACATCGGTCAAAAAGCAACACCATTCTGCCGTTTATCAAAACCCTCTTCTGCCCAACGACACAACATCAACGTCTTATTGCATTTAAATTCCACGAAGTATGAAGTAGATTCTAAGCTAAAATCACCGGTGCTTGTTCTGGTAGTAAGACTACGACTGTAGTAAAAACATTTTCTCGCTACTATTACGCTATTCCAGCCTTCCACTCGTCCAATGAGTTCATTTGGGAAATGGCGTAACTGATCGTCGCATTCACTTGGTATGGATCATATCTATCGTATTTTCGATTCTGTTTGTGTGGATCCCCCCTGAGTGGATCACCTTGTCGTGGTAGGGGGGCTTAACCCAGGTTTGTGGAACTAAGAATCCACAGACGATCTATCAGTACAACAGAAGAGATCGTCTCGGCGGTAGTACAAACTACTGCTGTCTTGTGCATGGCATCATACAGAACCGGTAGCCGACCGGAAAGATTGTGTTTCTCTTATTTAGTCGGAAAGGTGCCAAGGGAGAGGAGAAAGAATGCTCAATGCACGATTCCCGATAGAGTTGTGATGGACACTGACATTCTACGGAAGTAATGACATCAAAAGTCAGCCGAGTGTCAATGAAAGAGGGACGGTACTATTTCATTGGAAGTATTACTGGTGCTTGACATGGAAGGTTTCTTTTACACGTACAGCCCGCCCCATTGGGTTGCAACAGGAAAAAGATGTCAATACACCCAACACAATTTACGTGGATTTTCCTCATTCGTGAGGTTTTTTGCCTTTCCAGTACTGAGTTGTGGGCAACAGGGTACTGAGTGGAGGGAAAGCTGTTGCATAACTTGCCAGCCCCCTTGGGGGGGGGGGGGGGGGGCAGGCGGGTGAGCCAACTTCTCAGATGCGGAATCGATCGTAGCTGGTAGTTTGGTATAGCCTTCAAATAAATTTTCTTTGACTTCTTTGTGTGGATCGGCTGCACCATTGATTAACCTAAAGTTTTGACACTAGCACATCCGCAGTCCCTCCCACCTCAGTTATTTGTCATTCACGGCAATAATTGGTTAAAACAACAAAAATCTTCATCGGTTCCTTTTGCTCGATTATTCTTTCGATTGGGAAATGCTCTGGATATTGTTCCTCAACGATGCTCAAAGCCTCAACATTTCGTCCCAGAGAAAAGAAGGGGAAAGAAATATTTCATGAATCTGTCACATGATGAAGTGGTGCGTTGACTGTTTCCAGTCAGTTTATTTTTCATACTTATCTTGCAATTTGTTGCGATACCGTTCGAAATTTGCCTTGATTTTGCCACCCATGACGCGAGATCCAATGACCTTTTTGGCACTGCCACCAAAGCCAGCCACCAAGTCGGTGCTTGTGCGGCTTGCGAACAGTATTAGCGTTCCTTCTGGTACGGGAAAGGCCCCGCCGACATTTTGCACACTGTTATGGCCTTGGCTGACATAGAAGTGACGGAAACACATCGCCGCGCATGTGTCATTGGCCTTGTAGAACGACTTGTGAAACATGGAAATAGTAGGTTTGTCATCGATGTTGAAATTGATCCATCCGAACACATCTTTGATTTCTCCTGCCGTTGGTTTATGATTCGGATAGTCCAACATGTACTTTATAAAGTCTGGTGCTACTTTTGCAGCCGTCGATAGTTGTTCGGTCCGTTCTCTAAGTTCCTTTCCCGGGTAGAAATCTCTGCCGTTCTTTCGTTGATACGGAGCAATGCCCTCCAATCCTTGTTGCTGATAGGCATCCAAACGTTGCTTAAGAACTTTCTTCAACACGTCTTGGACTTGTTCTTGAGTTGCATGCTTCTTGTCGAGAGCATGGAACATTTCAATCTCCTCCTTGGATAGATTGAGAGTATCGCTGGGAGAGCAATTCAAGTAGGCATTCATTGTGTCTTTGGCCGATTTTGTGGGCAAAAACTCGACAGAGGAAAAGTCGAGCGACCCGTCATCTTCCATTCGGACCATTTGTTGAACAGTCTCATCGGCCCCTTCTTTTTCTTCGGACTGTAAGAAGATATGCTGAACGTCCTCTATTGGGACTGTCGTCAGGTACACAAAACCAGCTGCCAGTTCCCGTTCCGTTAGAGATGTCACGGGAGCATTCAATACTTCCCCGTTTCGAACTTTCGTGGCGACTATGGCAACATCCGATGAAAAGATTCCAGGTGGGACCAACGCCAAGGCATCTTCAATGGTGGTAGTAGTAGTAGTAGTAGTAGTAGTAGTAGTAGTAGTAGTAGTAGTACTCCGAGTAGTAGTAGTAGTAGTAGTAGTAGTAGTAGTAGTAGTAGTAGTAGTAGTAGTAGTAGTAGTAGTAGTAGTAGTAGTAGTAGTAGTAGTAGTAGTAGTAGTAGTAGTAGTAGTAGTAGTAGTAGTAGTAGTAGTAGTAGTAGTAGTAGTAGTAGTAGTAGTAGTAGTAGTAGTAGTAGTAGTAGTAGTAGTAGTAGTACGGTAGGGTAGTACGGTAGTAGTGGTAGTAGTAGTAGTAGTAGTAGTAGTAGTAGTAGTAGTAGTAGTACTCCGAGTAGTAGTAGTAGTAGTAGTAGTAGTAGTAGTAGTAGTAGTAGTAGTAGTAGTACGGTAGTAGTAGTAGTAGTAGTAGTAGTAGCACCGCTCATGGTAGTGATAGATTGGACAGGAGCAGTACCTAGTATTTTCGGTATTACCTTTTCGGTGTATAAAGTAGTATGTTTTGTACTACGGAGTAGTAGTATTCCATTAAGTGAGTATGCAATAGTATCGATTCGAGGGAGAAGTCACTTTAGGAGTTCGGGTCCTTCGTATTGTCAAGAAAAAATCGGTCAACACTGCTTGTACTTGGCTTGCAATGGCCCCACAGCATTTTCAATGCAAACTCACTTCCAAGTGGACTCAACACTTTTCACGATTGAACAGCACAAGATGCTTGGACATCATGCAGCATTTGTGAAATTCACCTTGCTCGTTAAATGCTAGACGCAACTTACGAACCTGCTCATGCACCTCTTCCTCAGAAAAATGTGCCTGAGTCGGATTCTTTGATCTCCAAACACAAAGTCTTCGAAAGTACTACACAATCAAGGGGCAGCACAGGGGGTAATTGAGTTGTTACGATTGTCACGCTCAGCGCAGTTGGATATTCCACTGACCAATTGCAGCAAGAAATCGTTGATATAATGTAGTAGTGCCTCCTTAGTAGTATGTGAGTAATTCATCCATAGTAGGACAAAACCTCCAACTTCATCAATCGAATTCGCAACCTCCTGTAGTTGTATGTGAAATATGTATGGTCATTGGTAACAGCAGCGAAGAATGAAATGGATTCCTCGTCTGTCATAGGGCCTTTGATATAGCAGCGTTCCATGATGTCCTGTTTGAGAGCAGTCAGTAACTGTCTCTGCTTGCAAACAAGAGTTCTTGTAGTTCTTTTTTGCCAGTTGAACACTGTTATCCGAATTGTCAAAAAGCAGCCCAAGATTAGAGTTTCGATGATGTCGGCATCAATTACAAATTGGAATTTTTGCTTTGCAATGATGCGAGCTTCATACTCCCTTGACAAAAGATCGCATGTTGACAACTTCGGCAGATTCAAAGAATTTTGCTTCTCTTCCACTGGCAAGCTTGTGACTCATTCCATTTCACCGGATGTTGCTGCTTCAAGTGACGACTGAAATTGTCGGATCGCCATGGGTAGCTGAAGTACTTTGCATTCATAGTCCTTTTCCGCTTTCGTTCGGCATCTTCATCTTCATGGCCAAAGGTACGACAGAACGAGCAAAGCAGGCTGTCACCTTTGTAGATGGATTCCTTGTTGAAACTTCAAGGCCATATTTCAATATCCATTCCAAGTGAATTTCTTGGCATTTACGTTGTGATTCCGCCATTGTGTAATGTGCTGTAGAGGGTAACAAGTTACAAGTAACAAAGTAATGTCTTTTGTGTTTAGGAGTGGCTAGTGCTCCGCTACGGTACACGGTAGATTGCTTCTGAGGTCCGTCTGGCTTTGTACGTGAGGATACATTAGCACCGAAATAAGCGACTTTCCCAAAAACTTAAATTCGGTGATTGCACCGAAAACAAGCTCATGCACCGAAAATAGGGAGGCCTGGACAGGAGGAACAGAAGAGTGACTGTTGTGATATGGATACGCCAAGGCATCTTCAATGGTGGTAGTAGTAGTAGTAGTAGTAGTAGTAGTAGTAGTGGTAGTAGTAGTAGTAGTAGTAGTTGTAGTAGTAGTAGTAGTAGTAGTAGTAGTAGTAGTAGGAGTAGGAGCACCGCTCATGGTAGTGATTGGACAGGAGGAACAGAAGAGTGACTGTTGTGATATGATGTATCGATGTATCCATAAAATGAAAGATTGGATCGTCGACTGAGCGAATGTGTTCGGATAATTCGGACTTTTAAAACCAAGCGAAGCCTCGAGTGTATGTACCGGTATCATATGTACACAGCCTTCTGATGGTCGTACGAGTCGTATGGAGGAGGCGAGAGGCGAGAGGCGAGTAGAGATTACCTACTACCTGAAAAGAAGAGAAATGTAGATGATGATAATGCAGAATAGGAATTTACATTTCTAGTGAAAAGATGAAAAACACAAAGATGAAAGATGGCAACGAGAATCAAGAGATGAAATCTGACCGAATGACGTAAGAGGTGACGTAAGAGGTGGATCTGAAGTAAAGAGGTAAAGAGATCGTGAATCAAAGATATCACGGGACTGACTCTCAACTGACACCGATACACCTCGACACTCCCTCTCAAGCGTAGATGCAGAAGGACTGAGACAATCACCACCAGAAAAACTGCTACCAACAGATGGCATGGAAGCAGAAAAAGAAAGGTAGTGAAAGATGGTAGAACTGTAGCGTGATAGGAAAAAGTCCTGCTGTAGCAAGCTTGCAGTGAAGCAAAAGCAAGAAAAAGAAGCAGGGCAGGCCAAAAGGGCATAGGCACACAGGGGGCAACTATCGCAAGAGGAGGGTAGACCAAAGAAGCAGATATGTCATGGGGGCAAAGGGAATCGTTGACTGCAGTAGCAAGAAGCATGGGGTAGGTGATCCCAGAAAACAGAGGATCGTCAAATGGCCAAAAACATGGCGGTTCTTGGAGGAGCAATGCTGAAAGAGAAGGTTGACGTGAACATTCTCGCAAAGAGGATAGAATAAAACCAAAAGAAAGTTCCTGCCAATGAGCAGAGACAGGACCCAAGAACAGCAGTAGAGGAGGAAGCAAAGAATGCTCCCTCTGGAACAGAAGCTGAGTGAGGGGCAAGTAGGGGCTGAAAGAGGAAGAATGCTCTTTTGGAGGGATGAATCTTAAAGGAGATAGCCATGGAGGAGCAACAGTAGGAACATGCTCCCTCTGTAGCACAAGTCCAGCAGTGGACGGCCAAGGAGGAGCAACAAGGAGATGCTCCCTCTGGGACCAGAGAGTAGCAAGCAAGGATGGGAGGCAGGGATGGAAAGAAGAAGCTGGGGCGGGATGCAGAGAGCTGGATGCAGGAAGCCATTTCCAATGGGAGAAGACTAATAAAAGGAGTGCAAGGGCAACTCGTAGCATGGAGTCGAGATCAAAAGTAGGACAGGGCCGCAGATGGGGCCAGGAAGGGGGGAGATCAAGGACAAGCTTAGCAGAAGTGAGAGGCTGAAGTGATGCAAATGTAGAAACTCTTGGGGGCTGAATTGACCAAAGGATGGCAACTTGTGCTGTAGGCAAAGGACTGGTGCAGGAGAACAAGAGAAACAGGAGCGAAACAGAAAACAGACCGATGAATGGGAGAACAGTGTCCAGAGGCGACCAAGGACCAGGAGAAAACCAAGAGGAAAAACACCAGGGCGGAGCAGGAGCCAAAGGGAAAACAAAGGAGTAATCCCAGGGCGGAGCAAAAGGAGGCCATGGAAGGAAGGCAAGGGAAGGACAAAGGTTCATAGTTGGGTGGCAAGAAATATCAGAGGAAACTGCGGAGGAGCACAGAAGAAGAGGCCCGGTATGGAAAGGACAGTGTGCAAGGGCAGACTGACCAAACTCAGAAGGCAACTCAAAAGGCTGGTAGGCAGAAACAGAGTAGTCAGAAGAAGGGCAGGAAGAGGAAGCAAGAGTGGTGGGATCATGAAAACACAAAACTGGAGCAGCAGTAGCAGCAGCTGTATCAACAAGAGAAGGTGCATCTGTGGCAGTAGACGCCGGAGGCTGGGACGTAGAATGAGGAGCCGATAGGGCAGGGCCAGACTCAATGGAGGAGTCAGCAGACGGCTGTAGATGGTGTGCAAGAACAGTGGATGTGAACGAGGACACAGACGCAAGTGCAGCTCGAAGATCACCACTAGTTTGGGAGGCAAGGATGTTGGAGGCAAACAAGGACACTGCTTCGAGTGCGGCTCGTAGATCTCCATCGCCAGTAGGGGGGATGGCAGATAAAGCAAAGGGGACGTCGCAGCCAATGGAGGCATGAACGTCATCGCCATAGGTGGATGCAGTAGAGACTCGAAGTGTGGAACCATGAGAACACATGGTCGGAGCTGGAGCAGGAGAGTCAGTGGGAGCAGAGGGAGCAGTGAAGGAGGCGGCTTCGAGTGCAGCTGGAAGGTCCGAGAGGGCGGCAGCTTCTAGGACGGCTTGAAGATGAGACACCGTAGGACGGATACCGTCAAGAGCAGAGGCGTCTTCAAACTCGTCATCGGAATCAGTGTCAACGCCAGAGATCAGGACCGAGGGTCCGCGCAAGTCGTCAGCGTTCGTATGATTCATGGTCGCAATTTCTTCGCCTATCGATGAAACCGGGCCGGCTGTCAGAGTCAGGGCACAACTCCTTCAGCACAAGCTTTCTGTCAATCGAAGTCGGGGACAAAGATCAGAAAGGTTGAGCGGTGCCCGGCCCAACTTGATTCCGATACTTGGTCTACACAGAAAGCGTTCGCGAGACGCTTAACTGCTGCAGGCAGGGTGTGGAGCAACACCGAGAAGAACAAAAGATCAAGCGTAATGCTTGGGCTCGTAACCTGAAAAGAAGAGAAATGTAGATGATGATAATGCAGATTATACGGAGTAGGAATTTACATTTCTAGTGAAAAGATGAAAAACACAAAGATGAAAGATGGCAACGAGAATCAAGAGATGAAATCTGACCGAATGACGTAAGAGGTGACGTAAGAGGTGGATCTGAAGTAAAGAGGTAAAGAGATCGTGAATCAAAGATATCACGGGACTGACTCTCAACTGACACCGATACACCTCGACACTACCGAAGTTAACGACTAACGTACCTGTTACCGGAAGTTACGATTACCGGTAACAACGATGCGTACTGACTGGAAGTACCCGGAGTTAACTGCAAGTTCATCGATTCATCCAACATGTGGACTCTACTTACACTACGTCGTACGTTTAGTTGGCATGATGATGATGAATGATGATAATGCCCAGTGGCAACAACAACGAAATGAAACAATGAACTGTAAATACTTGGATCATTTGAAGGAGCGTCTATTCATCCTCACCAGAGGCGAGAAAGACGCACGCAACAGCGAAGTTCCTTTCGCGACAAACGACTACATTACGTAACACAACCATCCCGTCTCACTAGCACATCCTACCGCGCAAACTCTCCATTGCTTGAAGTGATGCTATCTGCGTCGTCGATGACGATGTCAAGCACTTCAGAACTGGACCCGCAGCTACCAGTGGCCGATGATGGTTTGGGCGCCTCCTTTACATCCTCTTGGTGTGTTTTCTGCATCGAAACCAAGTCGTCGTCGTCATCATCATCATCACTGCCAACTTCCTTGCGATCCGGAATTGCGAATTGGACCACTGGTGGTCGCCGGAGGTTGATGTCATCGTTGTCTTCATCATATGGGTTCTTCTGGGAAAGACCTGTATGGTCAATTCGATGATAAGTCGAAAGGCCACCTTCTTGTGGCCGACTCTTCAATACTCGGATGTATTTCTTGAGCGCAGCCACCTCCGTTGCCAGCTCGTGCTGCGTCTTGGCAGAGAAAATTCGGTCTCCCGCGTCGGATGCTACGCTTTCGTCGTCCCGACTGGTCGAATAGCTCGTTTTGTCAATGAAGCTCGATCGAGGGATTCCCATATGCCCACCACTCGGATGGTGGAAGCTGTCACCATCCAAACCAGTGGTAAAATCCAATCCACTGATGTGCGTAGTGCCACGTCGCATCGCCGTAGTTGTCCTCTCATATTGGATCTTGGGGACATAGATCAAGAGTAAAATTAATAGGCACGTCACAAAGATAATAGCACTGGATACAAATAGGTATGCATTGGAATTGTCTTGGGCGATGAACAGAACTGGCGCGCCAATGAAAACAACCAAGAGCATTCCCCACAAGGCCCGGAAAATGGACTGCGACTCTTGAAACTCCGTGGACAAGTTTCGAGTGCGCCACGATTGAAAGGCCGCGGCACAAAGCATTCCGAAATTGATTGCACTATGGACGACAGACAGACAACCATGGGTGAGAAAGAAAAAATCCGCCAATTTGTTGAGGGACAATGGAAATTGCTTCTGCATCTAGGAAGAATAGTACTCACACCAACGGTATCGTGAACTGCAAGTGCTGGGTCGCGTAGCCACAGGTGCCGTATGTTTCCGTCACACGACCGAATGACTGCGAATCGTCATCGTCATCATAAGAAGAAAAAGTTAGCAAGAATGAATTTATAATACACACAGCACAAATCCAAAACAGGATAACAGAGCTCTTACATCCACAGAGACGACATTAATAATAAATTCGATAGGATCCAGCCCAGTCATGAGAGACAATATCAATATATTCACTGCCAAAAAAAAAACGTAACAATTAAGCAATGTAAACGAGCGTGAGTCATTTATATACTTTTCCAACTTTTCAAAATGCAACCAATCTATAAGGTTCCACTCACGAAGGAGAAGCGCGATGATGGGTTTCAACGTATCCCGAGCACTGACTGTGATTTTTCGACATCGGCTGGCACTTTTCATGAGTGTATTGATGCGATGTGCCTTGGCGAACAGGGCCGAAAAAATCGTCCCCACTCCGATCGCAAGGAGCCATACCGCCGAGGTACACGCAATGACAAGTCCATGAGAAGACGCGTTGCCGTCATCAAATGTCATGGGAACGATAGTGAGAGCTGATGCAAAAGAGAATATGAGGGAATCGAACGCACAAGTTGTAAGCGTGACCTTTGTAGAAACTGTTCCAATGAGTACTTTGGATAGGTACGTACCCAACAAAATATTTCCCAAACACACCAAGAACAAAAATACCGGTTGACTGGCCCGAACGATGCGACTGTTGCGCTTGTACCACGTCCAAATCATAAAGTATATGGCGAGTCCGACCGCCAATATGCAAAAGACAAAGGCAACCCCACGAATATATGGATAAATATGATTTGGTTCGAGTTCCGGTGGAGGAATATCGAGGGGTTGTTGTGTGGTACCATCGTTATAAATGTACGGTTCCAAGATTTGCCACTGTCCATCAGTGAACAGTTTGGAATTGACGGGTATCAAGTTCACTGTATCATTGTCTCCATCAGTATCCGAATCGTTGTTGACGCCGTCTTTTTGGACCATGTTGATGAGTCGGAATAATGTACTGTTGGCGATACGTGATCCCGTGTTTGGATCCAACGTCACCAGTCCGCTCATACCTTGAAAGCTAACCTTGTTGACGAGTGTATCAAAGAATTGTTCTCCGTCCAGATGCAAAAATGATGTTGTAGAGTCTGTTGGATCTGTGACGGTTGTTGCTGCTTGACATGCCGCTAGGCCGAGTAAAATGGTTGCTTCGTACACAAGAGGTACACGACCGTCGGCCAATGGACTCAAAAAGGACGAAGCATCAATGACGTGGCTGTCGTTTTCTGTGTCGTTGTCTGCGTGTGTGTCGTCGCTCGTGCTGTTATTCCTTTGTAAAAAGGAAAGCGTCGATTCAAAGTCGGGGTCGTTGTAATGCGGCAACAAAGCACGTAAGGGATGAGCGTCGTCTTGTAAGAAGTCGTGTTTCAATTGGATCATCTGTTCGGCAAATGCATCGTACTTGTCGTTGTTACTTCCTGGCAAGCCACCACTGGCCTCGATACTACCAACACCACGATAGGCCAAATGTAAGGGTGAGTTCCGATCCAAATCTTTGGATGCCAAGCTGGAAGCGATTCCGTCACTGAACATCCATACATGATCTTCGATGAGATTTTGACGATACGCCTCGAGCATCAGATTGTCGTTTTGGATCATATTACTGCCACCAAAGTGTGCGACGAAAATGTATCGATATTGTAAGTGTTTCAGGGACGTGATCGCTTGAACGATGTTCGATCCGTCCTTTTCCATGGGAATTTGTTGTATGGTCGTGTCGATTCCTAAATTTGAGACGGCCTTTCGTAGTTCACTGGCATAGGCATTCCCAAAGGAATCGTTCGTGGCCAATACGGCCAAATGAGAAATTCCGAGGGATGCATAATGCATCGCGACGACTTGTGCCGTACCGGCATCACTGGGAATCGTCCTCCCGAAGAGTGGAAAGGATAATCGATCGTTCAAATCACTGCTGGTTGACATACCACTGATTTGTGGATAACCCTGAAAGCTTGTTAACGTTGCCGTCGGTGCCGATATCGACGACCGATACGCACCCAAGAAGGCACAGGGTCGAGGAAGAAGTTCGGATGGTTGCGGTTCCGTTCCTTCGTCTTCGTCTTGTCCTTCTTCCTGTTCTGATGTTGCTGTTGCTGTTGTTGTTGTAACATGATCCATTGAATCGTTGTTGTTGCTGTTTCCCACAATCCGTTGCATCAAAGCATTCAACGCTCGTCCGGCATTATAATGCGTATTCAAGTATTCAATCGAAAATTGAATGTCACAGTTTGAGAGATCGTCGTCGTCGTTCACTTCTGTTACAATGGACCCGTCTCGTTGATTCAAGTGTCGTATCGCCAAGTACGTTGCAAAGGCCGATTCGTATCCACTCACAACAGCCTCCTTGTCGACGGCAAAGGGAAAAAGCGAGACCATGTGACACAACGCAGAATCCTTCTCCTCGTGGTCGTTGTTGTTGTTATCATTCATCAGAGATGGATGGGAAAGGTCCAAACTGTTGCGACTCAATGTTCTTGTTGTTGATGATGATGATGTTGATGATGAATCGGTCGACATGATAGGATTGGACTGATTGAACACCATTACACAGTTATGATATTATTGTTGCCGCCTCAACAAAAGAAGAAGTAGTATTATAACAACGGTGGTAGCGAGAGCAAGTATTCATGCACTGTCAATCAATCTCCCTCACTGTCAACAACAACACATATGGAACAGTTTCACAAGATTGGTATTTATGATACCTGGGAAGACTCTACGGTTGTATCCCGGTAGTCGTAAAATCTCGATGATATGCGATAACAGAAAACGCAGCAGACTTTGGTACACTACATACGAGTATTCTACTACCTACCGGTAGGACGAATGATACTAACTACGCTCTGTTTAACGGACAGTAAAGAGAAGGGAGAGAAGACAAGACCTATGATACTCTCTAGTAGCTACGGTAGGTAGCTACTACTAGCTACCAGTAGCTACGGTAGTGGACTGACTGGTACCCTAAATGACATGGAAGTTTGGACAAGGAGAGAGAGATTCACCGTTGTTGGTTTTGTAGAAGATCGTGCGGAGACAGTAGTGTGAATTACTGCCAATTCGCGTCCCACGATAATATCGTGATACTTCCATATATGCGGAACAAGGTGCCGCTCTATGAGGCTGCTATTCTCTCTCTCTCTCTGGGTCATATCATACCGTGCAGGGATTCGAGGTTGTTCCTACCAAACACCGAGTTCAGAAAAATAATGACGTCATCATTCTCTTCTTTATTCTGTGACAAGCCGCTTTTTTCTTCTTATAATAATAATAAAATAATTGATGACCTCCAGTAACAGGGGTTCTTCATGGCCATCACGAGTTGGTGGTTCAACCTCTAATGTTGAGGCACCGGCAGTTGACATTCCATGATAGGCACAAGTCATCTACCGGCTACCGGCGAGCAGGTTTTGTAGAAGCTGGTTGGTGGGACACATTTTTGGAACGCTGGCTAAATAAGAAGTTGAACCTTGCATTTTTCGAACCAGTCATTTCGGACTATTGTCTACAACTCAATCAAAGGCCAAGTCTCTAGCTACTACTAGAGAGAGAAGATAAACACCCCATTCCATGTAGGAATTGCAAGTCTTATTGACATATTTTGGATGGAAGGTTCGGAGTCAAACCAATTCAACCATTAGTATCGCAGATGATAGCCTCAGCCTCCGAATGATTTCATAGAAGTTTTTGAGTTGAATAACCTCAGCGACGATTCCTGTGACGCAATGATAAACTTTCTCAATCGAAGTCTCGATCAATTTAAGTTAAGTGGTCCAACCGCAAGATCTGAACCATCGCTAGCTGAACACGTTTGCAATTGTTTTACAATAAAAACAACGAAGCAACATCTTGGACTTTATGTATGTTAGCAGTATGAAGTAAAGTTAGAACATTCGAGACGACTTGAATGCCCCCCGCCACATACTCGATTGGCATTCTTTCTCTGTAATTTTGAGAAACGAACAAATAGGCGACTTGTCAAGACAATGCAGCAGAAGAATCTCAATTTAAGGAAAGGACAAGCAACCACTGGAGACAAGTTAGTAAAGTGATGAAAATGTGGCCTGTTTGGATGTGGAATCAATAGCAGCTGGTAGACGTTGTAATTTCCGAAAAGAAGTTCATTTGGACAATTGTGACTATTGTAGAAACCATATCCCTCAAATGCCCAAATATGCGGTTTGAAGGATTCCTTGAATTGCTTCGGAGTTGGTAGAAAGGCAAGATAGCTAAGAAGACCGGGAACGGCAGAGAGGTGTTCATTATTAAGAACTGGTTTGTGACACACATGGACGAATTCATAGATGACCCGAGTTCGATTCCCGATCCTTAGTGAATGTCCTGTGAAGAGGGCTGAAGGACATGGGAGGGTACATTGCTCCATAACTGTGGATTATGGGAGGGTGTTGGACGGTACTATATAAGATAGTAATCCACATTATGAAGAGTCATGGTCTAGGGTGCAATTCCGTAGCATGATACTAATAACCTTTTAACATGGTTCTTTGCCTGGTATGAAAATCAAATCGATTTTTTCCTCTACTCTAGCTACTACTCCGAGTAGTAGTAGCTGGCTAGCTAGTACAGTAAGCTTTCTAAAAGGGGTTGGATCAACCGCCGGGCCCCTCGAGGCAATGCGAAGAGTAAACTGGACGAAGTGCCAAAAAGGGTAAACAGAGATTGTTTATTTATTGTCGTAGAGAAGGCACGGCAAATTGCAAACCTGCGATTTGTTCCAAACATGCGCTCCAAATTGCGACCTAGCTAGGAGTATGACTTTGGCGTCGTGCAAAAACTAGGCAGTTCTTAAACGAATGCTGGTAGAACGAGCATGATCAATTCATCTCCCATACGTTTCGAAATCGTGATCCCTCTCTTTGTGAGATACCACATCACTGCAACAGCAAATTACCTAAGCAGCTGAAACAGCCCTTTGTTTTATTATCTCACCATGAACGATTTAGATGATCTTGAACTTCAAAAAAAGCTGCTTGATAACGAAGTTGCTACAGATGTGACCATCATCCGTGACACATCCGCTGCGAAAGGTAGAATAAATCTTTTGCCTACATTCTGCTTAATTCTCTTGATGATGTGCTTGTTCTCAGCCTTGTCGTTCCTCGCATTTCAGGGTTCTCCCTCCGATCTTGTTTGATGAAGACCCTCTGCTGGATATTGGTGGTTTTCTTCGTTCTCACCGCTCTTATCGCGGGAGCTATGTTCTTTTGGACACGAAATGTTGTCCAGCACTTGACTGTCACCGAGTCGCAGACCTTCCCGATTGTTGACATGTCAGACACGGAAATCGACTATTTGGGATCTCGTGTCAAGATTTTTATGGACCAGCTCCTTTTGCAAAAGGTACCTCAAGAAGACTTGGTTGTAACTCAAGATGAAATCAATGGACTTTTGGGGCATTCTGATTACTTGCGTGACTTTGATGCCTGGTAAGATTTCTGAGGAGTACTCTTTGCCAATGGATGGCTTGCCAGGTGGGCATGGGCGCTATTTCCTCGGCCATGATTACACGGCCATTGATGAAAAGGCTCAACGTGTGGAATTGAAGATGGAGACAGCTGCCAAGCATGAAGACTGGTTTGTAGGACCACTGTTTTTTTTGCAGCTCCACTTTGAAGGCAAGGACTATGAAGACTATCATCAGCATTTGTTGGAACTCTTTATAGAGAAAGGTACGAACGCGTTGGGACAAAATGAATGTACGTTTTTCATTAAAGTGGGTGTCTCTAACAGCTATTTGCGGTTTCCTTAAATCTTTTGATGCAGGCTCAATCTTCGGTAATACTATTCCCGACGATGTAATCAATGAACACATCAACATATTGGAGGAATCTTACGAACAGGAAAATTCGGGTAACGCCTTTCGTGCGATTGTCAACGGGATTGAGAGTGTGACGATCGAAGAGGCTCGTATTGTCATCAAACCTCATCGTCCTCACGTTGATGAAGGCGCTTTGGAGGAGAAATACTCCATATTCCTGGACGATTTTTTCGATTGGAGCGATATCGACGAATACAAACTGATTGAATACGATGACGATGTTGCTGCATTTCTTATTGCCGAGGAGACCACTCACAGTCAGGTACAGATCCCCGACGCAACTGAGGGGATTGGCTCTGTGAGCAGGATGGAATTAGGCAACAGCATACTTCAGCAATGACTTGTGGTAGATTTGACATTTTTTGACATTAGAGGATTGTAGTGCGATACATAAAATACTTACTGTACGGGACCAAACTGAAGTACTAGAACTCACAGTCCTTGAGAATATTCGACCTACGCATCATGTATCAGATTTTAACCATTTCTTTTTTGTGCCAGCTTCTTTGTGAGCATTCCGGCTTCTGTTGCTCGGCGTGCGCTTTCCGATATTGCTGAAGAAGACATTGTGATTGGAGACAGGCACTTCAACATTAGCGAAAGGTGGCTTTGATATCTTTCTAATGTAGTAGACTATTGCAGTGCGTTTTCAGGACTTCCTCCATCCGAACTCAGATTCATAAACCTTCCAGAGGAACCAGCATCTGCCTCAAGTTTCAGATTTTTTCTACCAACGTTTGTGGTTCGCAACATTTCCATGAGTTGGGCTTCCAACTGCGAACAAAGCTTCTACTTTAAATAACTGTAAAGGGAATAACAAAATGAACCACTACTCTACCGGTAGTAGAAACCACATTACCGGTAACTCTCTAACGAGTAACAGTAAGTAATGATAATACGAATTATGATCACTATTGGAAGTGGACAGTGTCGATTGTCTGTCTGTCCCGGTAAGACAACATCCGGGTATTCGGTCGTGACGTTCTGTTGTACTTCGAAACGGAACACCAACGAGTCGATGACACAAAAATACGCCGTAAGAATAAAATACTACAGTAGTACTTCGTGTAGCAATACCGATAGTCGACGAGGGGGAAAGACCTTAACAGATAGTACTTCGAAGTAGTGTTCTTTTCGTGTTTTTGGTGCATCGTGCATGCGTGCATCTTACAAGAGAGTAGTTTCTTTCGATTCACAAGTGATCCGCGATCCGCTGTTGCAATAATCAAACCTTTACTTTCTTCCTATCCCAAAAATCTCCTTTGCTATCCCACCATGACCGATTTAGATGATCTTGAACTTCAAAAAAAGCTTCTTGATAACGAAGTTGCTGCGGATGTGATCATCATCCGTGACCGATCGGTCGCCAAAGGTAATGCAAATCTTTGTCAGTGTTCTGCTTGATTCTCCTCACGGATATAATAGCACATTGTTGTGGTACTTGTTCTCAGCCTTGTAGTGGCCCTGTCGTTCCTCGCATTTCAGGGTTCTCCCTCCGATCTTGTTTGATGAAGACCCTCTGCTGGATATTGGTGGTTTTCTTCGTTCTCACCGCTCTTATCGCGGGAGCTATGTTCTTTTGGACACGAAATGTTGTCCAGCACTTGACTGTCACCGAGTCGCAGACCTTTCCGATTGTTGACATGTCAGACACGGAAATCGACTATTTGGGATCTCGTGTCAAGATTTTTATGGACCAGCTCCTTTTGCAAAAGGTACCTCAAGAAGACTTGGTTGTAACTCAAGATGAAATCAATGGACTTTTGGGTCATTCTGATTACTTGCGTGGTAACATGTATGTGACTTTGATGCCTGGTAAGATTTCTGAGGAGTACTCTTTGCCAATGGATGGCTTGCCAGGTGGGCATGGGCGCTATTTCCTCGGCCATGATTACACGGCCATTGATGAAAAGGCTCAACGTGTGGAATTGAAGATGGAGACAGCTGCCAAGCATGAAGACTGGTTTGTAGGACCACTTTTTTTCTTGCAGCTTCACTTCGAAGGCAAGGACTTTGAAGAATATCATCAACACTTGTTGGAACTCTTCATAGAGAATGGTGCGAACGAAATGGAGTAAAATTCGTCTTTGTTTGGATTCCAACACGTGTCTCTAACCCCTCTTGTCTGGTTCTTGATCCATCTGCGATAGGCTCAATCTTCGGTAATACTATTCCCGACGATGTAATCAATGAACACGCCAACATATTGGAGGGATTCTATGAACAGGAAGACTCTGGTGAAGCCTTTCGTGCTATTGTCAACGGGATTGAAAGTGTGTCGATCGATGAGGGTCGAATTGTCATCAAACCTCGACGTTCTCCCCTTGATGAAACTGTGATGGAAGAACACGATGATGGTATATGGGATATGCCCCCCGTTGACACGGCCGAAATCGAAGACCATGATGCCACCTTTTGGGAATGGGAAGAAACCGGTGACGACGGCATGGTCCAAACCGAACAGCCCACTGCTGAATTGGAATTACCTGAGGTCGAGAATGCCGAACCTGCTGATGTCGAGGAATACGAGTACTATGAAAACGACGATGCTGAAGGTCTTAGCAATGGCATTCAAGATGTCTCCATGCGTGACACCCTCACCACGACTGAAGTCGACGTTGCCCACCTTTGGGATACCGAAGATTACGTGGAGGGCGAAAACGACGACGATAATTAAGTCCTTGGTACCGTCGCCAACACGAAACGTTGGCGTACTGGCTCGGACAACCCTTGGGTTGCTTGGCAACAGCAGTTTTATTTCATTAGCAGTTTATTTTCATTCCCAAGCTGTGCCAGGTAAGCATCCATTTTGTTGTTTCATTTTAGTAAGGCTTTGATGAAAGGTAACGGTTCAAGAATGATAATACATCGAAAATTTTAGGAAAAACCTTTCACCGACCTTTGACTACGATAATGTACGTTTGCTACGAGATTAGAGACCACACAGAGTGAAACTAATATCCCTAGAGCGCTTCAAAGCTTTTGTACTAGTAGCCTTACAGCCCATCATTCATGGAATAATTGTCAATCCAAGGACGATATCTGTTTCTTGCATATGTCACATCACGTTGATACGATGGTGTATGCCATTGGGAGTCGATAATGAAGTGATCCCATCGAATTAGCGCTGTGGACGCTGCTGTTTCTAGATGGTAGTCGTTCTGCTTTGTTAGCTCCAACCGTCGTTTGCTTCCTTGAGTTTGTCTTCCGGCAAGAAGTATCGGTAGGTGAGACTTTTCGAGTCATTGATACAGGACTATTCACTATGAACGGCGATCGACACGCGGCAGAGGTAAACGAGATGTCGCTGTCAAAATCAATGGATGTAAGGGCCGGGGATTGGTTTGGTGTACCGCTGTTGATACAAGGGCCTTGCTGCTGTTCACACGTACCACGACTGTGACCGCGGGTTGGTACAGAACTAGTGACAGCCGCGGAGGTAGTGTCAGACAAGATGCAATCCACGGAGGTTTGGTAGCATGGCTCTCTTCGTGATTTGCGAGTACTGGGAGACTCAGTTAGGCGTCGCGATAGATTAGATATTGGTGGAGCTGTGGATGCTGGTGCATCCATATAGCACCATTGAGTTTGTTGAGGACGAGATTTGCTTTTGGAGAGTCGGACCAGAGGAGGTCGTTCGGCCCCCTTTTCTTGTTCACTGAGGCTGTTCTTGGTCAAGCTGGACTTGCGTTTGGGGACGACAAGACAGGAATCACTGCTCGATTTGGACCACTTGTCTTCGAAGCTCCGACTGTCCAAGCATTTAAACCTTAACTGCTTTTTGCTACCAACGGGGCTTGATGCTGGTGATGGTAGAGATTCTTTTGGTTTCAGTGACACATGCCTCCGCCCTCCTAAAAACGTGAGGGAAGTATCAGAATCATATCCTGGATCATGATTCCATCGATTAACGGCGTGGAATGGAGTGTCATTTCGCGGGGCCGAAGAAAAAGTTGGATAGGAATGATGATCATTACTGCAACTGTTGCTAGATTTGGAGAACGATGGGTTCCTTTGCGATCGTGCGTTATCACTAATGATACGAATGTTGGAAGATTGAAGTTTCCTGTCCAACAATAAGAGAGACATGAAATTAGGAAGTGCTTCTGTCATGATGGACACGGACGTTATGGTTGCTTTGCTAAACTTCAGCGAGATGTTGTGCGATTTTGTAGTTTTTTTGTGAAAAAATGAGCGAATGGTAGCAAGACGTTCGACGTCCTTCTTCCGGATCGAACAATTTTCGGAAAGAAAGAGGATAGGTAGGATAGCTACTATCCTCTAATGAGCTGTTTCTCCGGTGAGGCCCAAATTTCAGAAAGTGCTTGGATTTGGCTGCCTGATTGATCATCACTGTCAGTTGAAATCAAGGGCATATCAATCTTCATCAAAGTGTCAGTTCGGAATAATACCGTCAAATCTACTGGTGCATTGCTCTGCGGAAACAAACGGATAATTCGGTCACGGGTCCACTGATGTCGCCTTATATATTTTTTTCATTTTTCATGTCTTTTCTTTAAACAATGTGACAACGTTCTTTGCATTTTTCGTGTTCTTCAACAGGAGATCAAATCTCGTGGAAGATTTCGGTAGGGAAAAGGGGAAAAGATGAAGACCAGCGTTGATGTGGGCTTAACTGATAATTCGGATCAACAAATATGACTGTAGTCTAGCTACGTACTCCCTCCGTCTCACTTCTATATTACACTTTCACAACTTTAAATAAAAAAACCGCCAACAAGCTACTTAGAACATATGGCTGTTATCATGTTTAAATTCACATTATAAGCTATATTCCATGTATATATTATATTTAGAATTATTAAGTCTTTCAGTCCGTTGAGCCGTTCAAAGTAAGGAAGCCGCCAACAATCCACCCTTTTTCTTACGGATCTCCCAGCAAGTGAAAATTCGACGATCACACCAGCACAAATCTCTTTCCTCTGAATATAAGCAACAACTTTGAAAATGGTGACAACAAGGAAAAAGAGGGTTGCGATGACCGAAAAGCTGAAAAAAGATGTATTCATGGCGTGCGTGGTGAGGGTGTCGCGAGAAATTTACCTCACGGAAGTTTTAAAGCTGTTGGCGAAACACACAAAATCCATCCAAGAACTGTTGCTAATCTGTGGTATTCAACGCTGAAGCAAATACGGGATATCACCCAATACCCCTCTTGACCCTGTCTCTCTTCTTGCAAACGTTCCAGAAACGGCATTTACTACGAAGTTCGAAAATTCTGGAAGAAACCCGAAGCATGACCGAGACATGCTGTTGCAAGAGATCAGAATATTGATCCTACCGCTAGAAGAACCATCAGATCTCTTGCTGGAGCTGTTGGTATTCCAGTTATGACCATCTGGAGAATGAAACAGTCGAAGAAACTGAAGGTTCATACCATGGCTTTGAAGCCGAAGTTGAACGATGATCATCGCCTCAATCGGCTGTTTCACTGCATCGCAAAGATCGACAAGAACACTATCAATTCTGTGGCTGAAATGACGTTCAAGAGCATGTATAACGAGATTCATATTGATGAAAAATGGTTCTTTCTTGTACGGGACGGGCTTCGGTGTATTGTGACCCAAGACGAGCCACCGCCTAAGGCAATATCAGTGTCCCACAAGAGTCACATCACTAAAGTCATGTTTCTTTCCGCTCTTGCAAGACCAAGATTCAATCATACAACGAGACAGGAGTTTGATGGACTAATTGGAATCTATCCAGTAGGAGAAATCGACATGTATGTGAGAGCAAGCCATGGTCACCAACCAGGAGATCTAAAGTGGTTTAACGTCAACATGGATAGGGATTTGTACCGAGATATGCTTTTTAATTTTGTGTTACCGGACGTGAAGAAGAAGATGCCAATAGACAACAACATTATATTATAGCAAGACGGTGCCAAAGCTCATCTACCAGATGACGATCCGTTGTTTGCAGCAAAGGTCACAGAACTGTTTGGAGATCCAACTGCTGTGAAGCTGTACACACAACGGCACAGTCACCAGATTTGAATGTGAATGATCTTGGCTTTTTCAATTCTCTACAGTCAAGATACTACCAGACAGCTCCAAAGGACGGTCTTGAATTGATTGAGATGGTAGAAGAAACTTACAAGAACTATCCAGCCAAGAAACTCAATCGAATTTGGTTGACACTGCAGAGTGTGATGAATCAGGTCATCAACCAAAGAGGAGACAACGACTACACAATCCCTCACATGAAAAAAAAAGTTCTGGAACGACAAAACCAATTGCCACTATCGTTGGATGTAACTGCAGAGGCAAGCACGTATCCACTCGACATCCTGGTTGATTGATGCTCTCAATAATAGTCTCTGATAGAGTTCTGTTTCCTTTTGTTGATGTTGTCACAACGTGAAATGAAAAATTTAGTTTCTCTAATGCTTTTTGAAACAGTCGTCGAGCATTCTTCTAAATATTCATAAAAACGAGCCGGGTCATATAAAAATGAGTCGCGCCATCCCCTGTGGAAATCCTAGGAGGTCTACACAGCTCGGCACGCTTCATTTTTGTTTTCTGACTGGCACGGCATCCTCAATAGGAATATAGAAGTGAGACGGAGGGAGTAGGTAGAAGCTGGCTCTCTACTAAAGGTCTCCGCATCTGAGAGTTGAATGGAGTAAAAAAGCCTGACTGTTAACGTTAATCCAAATATATATATTATTAAATGTAAACGAATTATCCGAAAATACAAGGGAGTCATTTATGAACTTACAGTTAAATATTTGTGTCGAAGAATTATTGCGCTTGTTCGAACCATATCAAAAAAGGAACACCTTCGTAATCATCCGGTTTTGGAACGTTTATTGTACAAGGTGGAAGTTCTTGAGGCCGCCAACACCACGGTCATTATTTGGAATTTCGGCAGAAGGGCCAAACGTTCTACGAATCGTTCTTTCATTCAGGTCCGCAGTTTGCTTTTGGTACCGTGAAGGGTATGATAGCCATACTGCTTGACTCTGGAACGATTTCGTAAGATAAAGATGGTTGATGCTTCGACCGGAACTTTTACTTACATTTAAATAATTGTTGACTTTTTCCATTGGTTTATGCTACCAGCCACCTATTTATTTGCTCTTCAGGCTACTTACAATTCGATTTTCCACCTTCGAAAGTGGAACCGCTACTCTGATATGATTTCATAGAGAGAATTTGAAATTGCCACTCTACTAGCTAATAGCTCCTGAAAAGTTTTTATTCTATAGTTCTAATCGACATTCTTGCTTGTAACATTTCTGTATCACGTCGACACTACAGTGTATCCCAATGGCAGTCGATAATGAAGTGATCCCATCGAGTTGCTGCTGCGGACGCTGCTGGTTCTAGATGGCACTCCTTCTGTTTCACAAGCACCATTCGACTTTTTTTTGAATGTGTCTTCAAGCCAGGACGTAAGACTTTTTGAGACATCACTAGCGAACTGTCCATTACGAATGAAGTAGAGGAGAGGTTAGTGCAGATATCCGTAGATGCACGAGTCCGTCCATTGTTGTTGAGAGTTCCACTGCTAATACTTCTATAAGGAGTTTGCCTCTGTTGGAAGATATCATTACTGCTCGTTGGTGCGTCAGCAGCAGCGACCGTTGACGAAGTTCCGGACAAGATACCGTCCACGGATATATGGTGCCGTCGCTTTCTTCGTGATTCTCGAGCAGAGTAAGACGGGGTTCGGCAGGGGAGTGGATTGGTCGTTGTTGGTGATGCGGGTCGAGATCGTCTCTGGTAGCTTTGTAGAGTTTGCTTAGGAGGAGATTTGCTTTTGGAGAGACGACGCCCTGAAGAAGGCCTTCCACCATTTGCCACGTCAAGCATTTCTTTTTCCTCGATGCTGTTCTTGGTCAAGCTGGCTTTGCGTTTGGGAATGGAAAGACAGGAATCACTACTCGGTTTGGACCACTTGTCTTCAAAATCCAGGCCTCCCCAGTTTTTGAACCTAACGGTCTTATTGGGCGTTGTTGATGATGCAAGTGGTGTTACTTTTGGTTCCAAAGAAGAGGCATTTCTTCGTCCTCCTGCAAACATGACGGAAGTGTCAGAATCGTATCCTGAATCGTGATTCCATCGATTTATTGCTTGGAATCGAGTGTCGTTTAGCGGGGCTGAAGAAATGGAACTACTTCCGCTACTGTCGCACAGCAACAAGGTTTTCCTTTGCGATCGTGCGTTGTCACAAATTAGACGAATTGTTGAAGATTCGACCTTCTTATCCAACATCAGGTGAGAAATAAAATCAGGGAGCGCTTCTGTCATGTTGGATTTTGCCGCTCGTGTTACTTCACTAACTGCAGAGACGTTGTGTGATTGTGCCGAAAAGATTGTTTTACTTTTGTTGTGTTGGAACGAGAGAGGGCTTGATGAGTGAAATGAACTCGAGCGAACTCTCCTCATCAAGATGGGATGGCGGCAGCTGCATCCTTCGTTGTGGAACAGTTTGGATGGAAGTTCTGTGACGAAGTATGCGATGGCCTCTGAACTTTTCCTCCGGTGAGGCCTAAGTTTTCAGAATGGGCTTTTAAGGTGGAATACTCTGGGACTGGGCTATTTACTTCGTTGGAGTAACGTTTCCACTGAAAACGATGGGGCATAAGAATGGACAATCTGTAAAAAGACGAGGTTCGGGCGAGATGCTTTCTTTTTTTCCATGCTTCGATAAACACTTTTCATGTCATCCATCTTCCGGGGCAAACGTTAATTACGACGTACTTGGGAGTATGAAATAAAGGTCGGAAGTCCGATTATTCAAACACAGTAGTAGCGCATTTTGTCAATTACCCGTACGACGTTCGAAGTTCGACGTACGACTGTTCTACCTGCGACATTGCATTCATCCTCGTTTCATTTACCAAACTTCCTCTCCGAATAAAATAAAATAATAGAGGATGACAAGCTTAGGTACATTTTTTTGAAAAAAGCTGGAAAATGGGAGAGAAACTTCTTCACCCTGTCGTGCAAGGGTATGCACCAGCTATGATAGCGAGTATCAATACAATAATTGTTTATCATAATCATAATAATACTTAAACTTAATACATCATCATCAAAATGGAACTCCACTGTAGTCATCCGGTTTTGGAACTCCCATAGTTCTACGGGGTGTGAATTTCCCCCTTTGTTTGGGTTTGGTAGAGACCGCTTTGTCCACGGTCGTTTGGAATTTGGGTTGATGATGATGTTGATGACGGGCCAAACGTTCAACGAATCGTTGTTTCATCGTGTGAAAGCCCATGACATCGTAGAACTGTAACAATCGATCGGGATCCATTTCTTCCATCCTCAAGTCTGCTATCATCATTCGGGTCGGTGAATCGCTGGTAGTAGCATCGTCGTCCTCGTCCTCACTTGTCGTCGTCGATGACAACAGTGTCGGTTCTTGTTGATTTGGAAAGAAGACTTGCATTTGTGTCCAGTTCAAATCTCGTACCAACTCGACGAGTTCTCGTGACAACAGTGCCTGGTCCTTGTACAGTTGTAACTTTTCTCGTCGTCCCCTTTGTTTGACATGATCGAGATTGTCGAGCAAGTCGTCCAACGAACCGAACTCTTGGACGAGTTGCGCGGCAATTTTCGGTCCGATTCCTGGCACACCCGGGACATTATCGGCGGCATCCCCCGCCAACGCCAACACATCTCCCAACTGTTCGGCGGGGACGTTCCATTTCTCTTGTACCGTCTCGTACGTCCACGGCGTCATGGTCATGGGATCCATCATTTGGATCGATCCTACGTGATTGTTGTTGTTGTTGTTGTTGTTAGTAGTAGTAGTGGTGATGGGGGTAGGAGTGATGAGTTGCATGAGATCCTTGTCTCCCGACAAGATTTGGACGTGTATCCCCTGTTGATAGGCCATGGTCGAGAGGGTGGCCATGACATCGTCGGCTTCGTATCCGGGAGCTTGAATCTGTATCATCCCGTACGCCTTGGCTGCTTGAGATATCAACGCAAATTGAGGGATCAAATCAAGCGGTAACGATGGACGATGTCCCTTGTAGTCCGGATATAATTCATGTCGGAAGGTCCGTATTTGTGTATCATCGACGATGGGTGCGTCCAAACACAATATGACTCGTGGTCGTTTCCCGTGGATCATATCGTTCCATACCAGTCGATTGAGCATGTTACAAAATCCCATGACGGCACCAATCGGCATCCCATCCGGTGATCGATGTAAGGGTGGCATACTGTAATACGCTCGAAAGATAAAGGACGACGTATCGATCAACAATAAAGTAGTATCATCGTCATCGTCCTTGTCATTGACATTGTCATGATTGTTGTTGATGATGGAATTTGTACTTGTAGTAAGTTGTTGTCTCTGTTGTTGTTCATTGAAACGTTCCTTCTTTTTGGTAAGTTTATTGATCTGTTGTTTGATGTGCCGATATTCCAATAATAACTTGGCTAGTATGTTGGACGTTGCCATCCCCTCTAACGTTGCCTTGTTGGTGGGCAAGTCGGGCCGTCCAAACAATACCTGTGATATTTGTTTGGGACTGTTCAAATTGAATTGTTGGGAATCGTTCATGACGTAAATGTCGTGTTGTATTCGTAAACGTTGTTCCTGGAGGGATGCCAACGTATCATCGAGACGGTTGGTCTCGATTTGTGGTGCCAGATTGGTTTGTGTCGTCCGTTTTTTGGGAATGGTGTTGAACGGATTTTGTAGTTGTAGAATGACAGTAGTTTCATCGTCATGAGCATTGTAGTTATCACTATTAGTTTTGTCGTCGTCGTCGTCGTCGTCGTCCGATGGTATGGTTGTTGGTGGAATGATTGTTGTCGTGGCGGTGGTGGTTGTGACAACAGCAGATGCATGATCCCGATTGTTGGATGGAGGGACCGATTCGTTGTTGTTATCGTTGTTGTTATTGTTGTTGTCATCATTTTGAAGGACGGTGATGGATGGTTGAGTCATTGTTGCCGTGGACGATACAGCGTGTGACTGTACATCATCAACAATAGTTTCATTGTCGTCCTTATTCTGATTGTTGGATGGAATCGATGTCATGATACTATGTTTTTGGTTGTTGTTGTTTTTCCGTGGTAATGTAGTTTTGGTTGTTGTTGTTGTTTTTGTTGTGGTAGTTTTGGTGGCAGAAGTGGTAGTTGTAGAACGATCTTGAATCGCTTTTTGATATGACTTGATATAGTTTTGGTCTGGTATTGGAAAGGGAAAGGGATTACGAATTTCATCATCGTCATCATCATCGTGGTCGCCATTGTAGTCGTCGTTGTCGATTCCATCATGTATTGCATATCTCGAGGTGATTCTGTTGTCGTTGTCGTTGTTGTTGCTGTTGCTGCTGCTGCTGCTGCTGCTGCTGCTGCTGCTGGTTTCTTGTTGGATTTCTGGGGTGATTCTTCTTTTGGTTGATGAGCTTGCTTTTTTATTAGCAGTTGTAGCAGTCATGGTATATCTTGGATCGTTAGGAATATCATCATACAACAAATAATCTTCTTCTTCTTCTCCAATATACAAATCTCTTCGTTCGGATGGTCGATACAAAGAAGCAGATGTTTGTGCATCAAAATAATCGTCGGTAAGGTGTTGTGAATCATTGTTCTCCTCATGGTACGAGTTGGAATACTTGTATTGCTTCTGCTTCTGCTGCTGCTTCTGCTGTAGCTGTAGCTGTTGATGTTGTTGTTGATGTTGATCATCAGTATCATCGGTATGATAATCTTCCTCCTCCTCTGGATGATGAACTGAAGAGAGGGAAGAAAAGGGTCTTTGATAGTGAAAGCAGTTGTTGTTGTTGTTGTTGTTGTTGTTGTTGTTGTTGTTGTTGATGATGATGTTGTTGTTATAGATCATGTTGTGTTTGGTCGTCGAAATTCGTGTCGAACGAGGTGTCAAGGCCGACACAACACCTACACCTACCGTGGGTTTCCCCCCTGCTACTGAAACGAAGTATGACCTTTGTCGTTGTTTGTGTTGGAGGTGCAGTCTTGATGAAAATACTGCTGATGATACTGATTGTGAAAAGCAGGATCGATTCCGAATGATTATTTGGCCGATAGTCCTCATTGCAAACAAGATTACCACCATTGACAACAGTAGAATGGATGTTGCTGTTGATAGGAACGTTGATACGGATGATGCTTCCAAAACAGATTGTCCTTTTGATTTTCTTTTTCGTCTTCTTGCTTGTATTTTTCTTGGTTTGGATGTTCTGTTGTTGCTGTTGCTGTTGTTGCTGTTGACTGTTAAGGATCTAGGGACACGTTTTGGATCAACTGCTAGTAGCACGATTAGGTCTCTTTTCTTGGTACAGTTTTGTAAAAGTAGGACAACTGGAGTTGTTGTCATGGTCATTGATGACACAAAATACACAAAATAGAGAGAGAGTAGTAGTATGACAATGACAATGACAATGACAGATAGGTACGCAGATATCATATGATACACTTCAAAGAGAAGAAGAGAGAGAGATCTGATCGACTTGTGACGACGACATGATGATGAACGAACGAAAAATTGGTTGGTCGGAAGATTCAAGATAATATTATTATTATCATACACTCGAATACCCGTTAACTGTAACCACCGTTTCCCGCCATTTTTGGAATATATATATAAAAATTTATTTACACAGTGTGATTATAAATATTAAAATTCATAATTAAGTAATTCTTTTATTCTTTATTCAATTTGAAATGCAATAAATAAATAATATATGTAATAAAATATAAATGTTATATATATACGTCATATATTATTATATATATTTTATGTTTCATCCTTTTCAATTCATGATCCAAAAAATTTACCGTGTCAGTTCTCATTCACAGCATGGAATTCACAACATGTCAATTGTCATTCATTTTCATTCACAGTAGTCATTCATCATCGTCGTCTCCAAATGGGAGTTGTCCCATGGACAATACAAACGACGATCGTTGTGAGAAGGACGATGCCGAAGTATCGTTGTTGTCATCATCATCATCATCATCATCATTGTTGCTGTTGTTGTTCTTGTTGTTGCTATTATTGAGACGAGGTTCTTTGTTGTTGTTGTTGTGATTTGGTGGTGGACTGGTGGTGGTGGACATGGACAATGATGGAGTTGTTGTTGTTGTTGTTGTTGTTGTTGTTGTTGTGCCATCACCTTTATTGACGATGAATGACAGTTGCATGGATGTTTGTGATGACGATCGTGATGATGGCGATAACACCGACCGATCCTCCATTCGGTATTCTTCGCTGTTTTCCAATACCATGGACGTGTCTGGTTCGTAGCCAGGATACAACAACAACCGTCCTGGACGTCCACCACGTCCACCACCACCCGTCGTCAACGGAGTCAAGATTTCTTCGCAAAAGGAACCCTCACCATCGTCATCATCATAATTGCTGCTTTCATCAACATTGTTATTGTTATTGTTGTTGTTGTTGTAATTGTAGTTTCGACGGACAGTTGTTACTGTCTTCTTCTTCTTCTTTGTATTGTTGTTGTTGTCCTTGTTGTTTGTTCTTCTGTACAGGATATCGTCATCATCGTCCGAATGTTCCGAGGCATGATACGATGCCAAATTGATAGTACCATTGCCGTTGCCGTTGCCACCGCTACCATACGTACCAGCAGCGCCACTGCCACTGCCACCAAACAATTTGGGTTTGGACATCAACGCTGGACTGGGAGATGTTGTTGTACAACGACTATGGAGACTATTACCACCACTACCACCGGAAAACAAGGACCGGACACTTCCACTGCCACCACCATAAACAATACCAGTAGCAGTACTGTTATTGCTATTGCCATTCTTATTGTTGTTGTTGTTGTTGTCTTGAATTGATGATGTTGTTGTTGCGTTGCTGCTGCTGCTTCCACCACCCCGAGATGCCGCCAAGACGGACCGTAAATTTACAGTTTTCGAATACGATGATGCGGATGGTAATGATGATACTACAGATGATGATGATGATGATGATGATGATGATGATGCCTTGGTGGGTGACAGTGGTGGTAACCAGTTTGGTGGAATAGTACTGCTTGTTGTTTTTGCTGCTGCTGATGTTGTTGATGCAGTATCCGATACTCCAAATATCTCACTGATACGCCCCATCAACGACGAAGAGGTGGCAGTACTGTTGTTGTTGTTGTTGTTGTTGTTGCTGTTGCTTGTACTACTAGTATGTTGACTGGTTCGAGGAGAATGGTCCGAGACAGATGACAGTGGTTGGTCCTTGTTCTTGTTATCTGTTTTGGATCCCGATGACGGAGTGTGAAGGGATCCTGATGATAACAGTGGAACCATTATTTTTTGGTGATTCTTGTTGTTGTTGGTGGTGGCGTCGTCGATACTGTTGGTACTTTTCCTGTCCAGTGGCGAAAGAAACGTCCTTCCCAGAACGGAAGAAATGGTCCGAACAGATGTTGCTGTGGGTGTCGGTATCGTTCTACCGGTAGTATCCGATTGTTTTCGTTTACTTCTTTGTAACGCAATGGCCAACAAGACTTCTTGTGACACAGCACCACCATTATTGTTGTCCTCGCCGTCAATGTCATCAATATCAATATCAATACCAGCAGTGGTATCATTCCGCATTGTTGTAGTTGTTGTTGATGATGATGATGATAAATTCTGTTTTTTGGTATCAGTCATTGATAAAGATGTTGATGTTGATGTCGATGGAACCGGTTGACTTTTTCGTAACGCACCAAAGGCCTTCATACTTTCCGCTCCGGGAATTCCCGTCCGAGAAAATTCCAACATGTCCGCCTGAGACAACATCCCGTCTCGTTCCTTTACGGCACCAAATTCTTTCATTGTTTCTTTCTTTTCCAAAATACAACTACTGAACCAGAAGTAAATTATGTGTGATTGTTTTAAAAGTACCAGTCTCTCTCTCTCTCTACTAGTAGCTAGCTAGTAGTCTAGATGATGATGATGATGATGATGCTGTTGTGTCCGGGTGTACTAGGTAGCTAGCTCTACCGTATCTCTAGTCTACGGTACTTGCTTGGACTGTTTCGTTTCTTGTTAAAGTTGTTTACAGTTTGTTGTTGCTTGGAACATGGAACACACACACACACATCCACTTTCTCTCTCACTCGGATGAGAATGCCGTGAATGATGATAAACTGGAAGTGTAAAGAAGGGTAGTACCGTACAAAACTACCGGTAGCTAGCTACGGTAGCTAGCTAGAGGTAGTAGTAATTATTAAATAACAGTAGGGAACCTAAAGATCCTAACATAAACAGCAAAAATACGAGTTAATGATGTTGTTGTCTTCTTCTTTGTTGCGTTGTTACAGATAAGTATGGACGCCGTCAGAAACGAGGCAGTACAGTTTTTACGGGGGCCCGACGGCGGTTCTGACCAGTCTTAATCGGCTCAAAATCAATTGTGGTGGCGAACCACCAAATTCGCCTAAGTCGAGCGTGGCTGGAGGCTGTCATGCGCACACGCCAAGCCAACAAAGCCGGCCGTGCAGCACTCCTTGAGGTGCCCCCACAAAACCTTAAGAGAGAATGCTGAACCTTAAGAGAGAATGCTGACGGACGGTAAAAACCGACAGATCACCCAAACCACAACTGCATCCTACTGTTTGCCGCAACACCACACACAGCAGCAGCAACAACGTTGACCATGCTTGCGACAAACGCCAGTCTGGGAAAAGACGACCGTACGGCGACACCGGAGGTGCAGCGTCCACCGACAAGACGCTGGAGAAGAAGAAAACGGACGGAACAAAACCACGACAACAGCATCCCCATTGCCTCAGCCTCCGGGATCGTGGAAGAACCTGGCAAGGTTGATAGCAAATCCTACAGTTGGAAGAACATGGCAAGGTTGATAGTGGAATCGTTCATTCATTCATTCTCTCAAGAAAGAGTAAGACCGTCAAGAGGAACATACGCTTTAAACATTTAAATAGATTGTTTTAATTCATCAAATATGACGAAACATTTACGACAACTTTCTTTTTTTGGAGTCCTTGTAACCTTCCTGTTCCAACCATGTTATCAAGGCTGAAGGGCTTCGTTTTTTGGCTTGAAAGTGCTCCTCGAACAGCTCTATAACACTGTTGGTAGTCACATTTGGATCGGAAGACTCTGCAACAGTCTTAACTATGGTGTCCACAATGATCTTCAGTCGGGAGAACCGTTTACTGACGGAAGCATCATAATTGTTCCTCCATTTACTTTTGTGTTGGATTTCCATCGAACGAATCCCGCCCTCTACAGGTATGCCCTCAAACTTTTCAATGCCGAACCATTCGTTGTACATGTCCTGGACTGAACAATGTTTCTCCTGTATGACGTGGTTGAATCCGTCCGGTTGGACACAAGGAAGTCTGCCATCCGAAGCAGAATTCCCGGTAATGTTGCGAACAATGCTTTGGTGATCGTTTGAATCTGTTGGTGGTGCTGGAGGGGATGTTGGCCAATGGAAAGGCATTGGGGCAGGAGCATTTAGTAGCTGGTCTGCACCAAGTTGGAAAAGAGTTGCCGCCAACATCTCCCGCTGGCTTGAATCAAATTGTCTTTCAGTACAGTTTTTACGGGGGCCCGACGGCGGTTCTGACCAGTCTTAATCGGCTCAAAATCAATTGTGGTGGCGAACCACCAAATTCGCCTAAGTCGAGCGTGGCTGGAGGCTGTCATGCGCACACGCCAAGCCAACAAAGCCGGCCGTGCAGCACTCCTTGAGGTGCCCCCACAAAACCTTAAGAGAGAATGCTGAACCTTAAGAGAGAATGCTGACGGACGGTAAAAACCGACAGATCACCCACACCACAACTGCATCCTACTGTTTGCCGCAACACCACACACAGCAGCAGCAACAACGTTGACCATGCTTGCGACAAACGCCAGTCTGGGAAAAGACGACCGTACGGCGACACCGGAGGTGCAGCGTCCACCGACAAGACGCTGGAGAAGAAGAAAACGGACGGAACAAAACCACGACAACAGCATCCCCATTGCCTCAGCCTCCGGGATCGTGGAAGAACCTGGCAAGGTTGATAGCAAATCCTACAGTTGGAAGAACATGGCAAGGTTGATAGTGGAATCGTTCATTCATTCATTCTCTCAAGAAAGAGTAAGACCGTCAAGAGGAACATACGCTTTAAACATTTAAATAGATTGTTTTAATTCATCAAATATGACGAAACATTTACGACAACTTTCTTTTTTGGAGTCCTTGTAACCTTCCTGTTCCAACCATGTTATCAAGGCTGAAGGGCTTCGTTTTTTGGCTTGAAAGTGCTCCTCGAACAGCTCTATAACACTGTTGGTAGTCACATTTGGATCGGAAGACTCTGCAACAGTCTTAACTATGGTGTCCACAATGATCTTCAGTCGGGAGAACCGTTTACTGACGGAAGCATCATAATTGTTCCTCCATTTACTTTTGTGTTGGATTTCCATCGAACGAATCCCGCCCTCTACAGGTATGCCCTCAAACTTTTCAATGCCGAACCATTCGTTGTACATGTCCTGGACTGAACAATGTTTCTCCTGTATGACGTGGTTGAATCCGTCCGGTTGGACACAAGGAAGTCTGCCATCCGAAGCAGAATTCCCGGTAATGTTGCGAACAATGCTTTGGTGATCGTTTGAATCTGTTGGTGGTGCTGGAGGGGATGTTGGCCAATGGAAAGGCATTGGGGCAGGAGCATTTAGTAGCTGGTCTGCACCAAGTTGGAAAAGAGTTGCCGCCAACATCTCCCGCTGGCTTGAATCAAATTGTCTTTGATGACTTGTTTGCAGGAGATGACTTGTTTGCAAGAGAATCTGTTTCGTCATCTGTCTGTCCTGCTCTCTTTGCTGTTGCATTAAATTCATCATCTCTCTTTGGGTCTTTAGCTCAGCACACAAGAGGTCCAATCGGGCATTGATTCCAGGGAGGACTACATCAATTGATGCGTTCGCTGGAACTTGATGATTTTCCAAATGGGATCGCATTCTTTGGGTGTATCCTTCAAACTCCTTTGATGCAAATAATGGGTGGGAAAACAACTTGTGAAGTGCACGATCAGGATGAGAGACCAGAATGGCAGCAGCATCCTGAATTACGATGGTGGATAGCTTGCTCAGGTCAAGAAACGTAGCATTAAAATGCGGTTGCAGAAATGCTGGTGCCCGAAGAGGGTACCAATGCGCAAGGACTGTAATAACGCGGCAAAATAGGGTGACCTGTGACGGCTGCATCTGATACGAAGGCGACGGCGAAATGGTTGTGGCTGAGTTTTAAATATACGTAAGTAGAGAGTGAAAAAAGAACTGGTCAGGCTCCCTGACTGCTGCATCTGGTTGGTCGAGAGACATCTGAATTAATAGAGTGATCTGGTGGAAAGAACAGAAAAGAGAGAAGGTCAGGCTCCCTGACTGCTGCATCTGGTTGGTCGAGAGACGTCTGAAGAACTGTCTCGATGTCAACAGAAGAAGAATAACACCGATTAATTACCAGGTCCGGACCTGCAATAATAAAATATCGGGGGGCCGGTGTGGACTGGGAGAGTCGGCCGGCTCGCTGACCGCCCGTCCAAATTCGCGTTCGGGGTCAGACTGACCTAGAGATAATGAGTGTGATTGAAACGAACCCACACAGGAGCAATTTTTCTCCAATCATCATCAAGAAAACAAAAAAATAACGAAGGAGAAGCCCACCCCGAACTTCCCATCTGGAACACGCGCAAACCACACACACACACACACTGGTACTACCGGTAATACGGTACCGTAAGCCGTTTCCACTAACCGGTGTGTAATTAATGCTCTCTACCGGAATGTACTTACAGTTAGTACTACCGGAACGTCACTACCGTACACGGTAGACTACTGCTACTCGTCCACATCATCAGCATTCTTGTATTGACTGTGAGAATTTCAACCAATTTTACTGTTGAGACGATCAATCCCGAAAATAGAAAGAGATAGAGGGACAGAAAGATGGGATGGATATTATTTCTTTATTATTTTTATACGTGTATATATTTAATAGTCATAGTAGAGTAAAATTGATACGTAGTAATTGATGAGATGATAAGCTACTCTAGCTAGAAGGTACTACTACCGGTAGCAGGGAGAGTTGATAATTTTTTCCCCCCCATTGAAATCTGCTTGAGATATATTTGAAATGCTGATGTATCTGGCTATCTATTGCCAGTAATGAAAAGCTACTCGGAGTAGATAGTGTTGAGAACTCCAGTGGAAAATCAAGAGTCTGCCATTCTTCATTGCTTTATTTTATACAATAGTTTTTGTTCTTTTGTCGTTGTCATTTTAGTCCAGATCCATGACGTCTTCATCATCGTCGTCTGCTTCTTGTTGTTGTTGGTCACCCGAATCGACGTCGTCGTTGTGGTTTGTCGAATCCCAATTATCTTCATACGCCCTACTATTACTACTACCATCCTCATCTTCGTCTTGTCCTCTTTCCATTGGTTCACCCTCTTCGGGGGCATCCTCCGGTGCGACGTTCCATTTTTGAGCTTCCTCTTCCATCCGTTGTCGACGTCGACGTTCGATTTCGGCGATCTCTTCCGGCGTCTTTTCCTTGTAATTCGGATTGTTGGCACGATGTTCGGCACGACGCCGTTCTCGTTCGGCACGTCGACCATCGGCGGTACCATCGTTGTCACTAGAAGAAGAAAAGTAACCACTACCACCACTATCACTATTGCTGCTGCTGCCGCTGCTTCGTCGTTGTTGTTGTTCTTGACGACGTTGTCGTTTTTGTCGCTCTTCTTCTTCCAACTTTTTGGTTCGGGTCTTGATGGTCGGTAACGACGATACCTTTTGCATCGTGGCCGTTTTTTGGATGACACTGGCGATCAGATTGGACATAGGACCGTATCCCAAACTTCCCTCTAATGTCGTAACACTCGTTTTGAGACGAGTACTACTGTCGGTCTTGGATTTGTCGGCCGTTCCGGATACCTTTTGAAAGACGGCAAAACGAGGGATATCGGGTTGAAACTCCGGAAGGTATTCTGCCTCCAATCCCATGACGTACAGTACCGACGTATCGACAGCCGCAAAGGCGACCTTGGGAAACTCTACCAACAACTTTTCCATGGCCGATTTCACATAATTGGGTGACGTCTTGGAACCCTTGAGCAACAATGCGCATATGTCCTTGTCGAGACATTTGGTTCGTAAATCTTGCGTCGTTTCGATCTTTTCCGCCTTGGGTGTTAACAAATTTTTGAGTGCCTTTACCAACATCGATCCTGTCTTTAAATGTTTAGCGGGGACCTAGTAGTAGAGAGAGGAAGAGGGTTGAAGAGAGAGAGAGAGAGAGAGAGAGAGAGAGAGAGAGAGAGAGAGAGAGAGAGAGAGAGAGAGAGAGAGAGAGAGAGAAGAAGAAGAAGAAGAAGAAGAAGAAGAAGAAGAAGAAGAAGAAGAATAAAGAAAAGAAAAGAAAAAAGGAGGAAAAATTAAGAAAACGAACAGAAGGATAAGAGAGAGAGAGAGAGAGAGAGAGAGAGAGAGAGAGTTCGTGCGTATTAGTACAAAATGATTTTTTTTGGTCACACAGACGATTGACGATCCCGTACGAACCTGTTTGGGTGGTCCCGTCTTTCCCGATACGAAGACCATGGGTCGTATCTTATCGTTGAGTTGTTTGGCGAATCGTTCCTTGACAGTTTTGTCACTCCCTGCCATGACAGTATCACAATCCATGACACGGAATATAGCCGGTGCGGATCCATCCTTGGCAGCATCATGAAAGACACTGGAAATAGGATACGTGGCTGTTTCCGGATGACACAATACGGCATAATTTTCAGCCATTACACCTTCTTCGATGACTTCACCAAACAAGACCTGTCGTAGTTCCAGTTCATCTTCCAAATTGATACGAGAAATATCCTGTTGGACCATCCCCCGAAAGAATTGATATCCCAACAATGCCAAGACAATTCCAATGGCTGGTTTGATCCATTCATCGAGTGGTGGAGGTTTGTCCCGTGTCTTCTTGTTGGAAGCGGTTGTGTTGGTATTCTTCTTTTTGATCGCCATGTTGAAAATTTCACTGATGATAGATTAACTGATTGATTGGGCCGATATTGATGGATGGATCGATGGATGGTTGGATGGATGGATCGATGGATGGATCGATGGATCGATGGATGGATGGATCGATCGAGGGTATGTACGTACTGGGAGATATCACTTCTTGGTGGAATGGCGGTAGTAGGATCCAAGATTTGATGGATGTTGTGGTTGTTGTATTGTATAAGAAGATGTCAATAGAAGACGAGGAGGTGTGAGCCCTACAATCGTGCTCTTGGCCAAACTACCTTACAGTTAGAGTGGAGATTTGGATTGTGCTTTGCATTTTTTGAATGTACGACTCTGTACTCTACTACCGGTACTGGAGTAGTAGGTAGGTTGTATGTACGTCGTATCACGTCAATCATCGACTTCTTCGCGAGATTGGTGGTGGATCATGATCGCTTCATACTTGGTACCCTCAAATGCTTCCACGGGGAAGCTCCATTGCGACACGTTGTTGATGGTCGAATACTTAGTATCATACGTACCCTACTATGGTAGCATACTCAATGTATGCTCTTGTACATTTACAGAAAAAGAATCAACGAAGACTGAAAATCTACTCGGAGTATTGAATTTTTGCTAGCTAGAGAGCTCTCTCTCTAGATACGTCTTGCTATGGGGAGTAGCATCACCTAAACATTATATTATATAATATAAGTTAGAATAGTGTTGTACCATTGCCAAACAAAGAATGACTGTCGTGGTGATTGGGTATCTTCTTCTGTTTCATTCTTCCCTTTGCTCCTCCCCCTAACTGCTGTCCTCGTCCTCTGAATCGGTCGAAGAATCTTGTATTTCCACTCGTGCCAATCGATTGGTATTGACAAACAGTAACATATCATCCTTACTGTTATAATCGTCAGTTTCATTATTGTGGTCGTCGTTGTCGTCGTCGCCGTAGTAGTAGTCATTGTCGTAGTCAATCTCGCTTTCTTGTTCCTCTCTATTACCATTATCATCAATGTTATTGTCATCATTGTCATTGTAATAATGGTTCGTGTTGTACACGATTCCATCGTCCAATCCGTTTGTTTTTGTGGTAGCAGTAGAGATTGTCGTCGCCGTTGCGGTTGTAGTAAGGTCACTAAATTCAGGATCGTCCTCGGGCCATAAACCCTTGGATTTCAAATGTTTGATTTGATCCTTGTACAAAATATGACTGATCATGTATCGAACACCATTGCCAAGACTTGGATCGGAATTACTATTATCAACATTGGTACCATTGGTACCTGCTGAGATAGTTTCGGGTGGTGGTGATAATGACAAAGGCGTACAATTGGTATCCCTTTCGATTGGTGCTGTTGAGGTGGCGCTACTTGCCTCTTTTCCCTGTATTTGATGTTGTTCTTGTTGTATATCCACTAAAGAGTCATTGATGTTCTTGTCTGTAATGATTCCGGCATTGTCTCTGTCTCCTTCTTTCACAGTATCTTTCCTCTCCTCTGTTGATTCCATTCCAATCTGTACAATCACAAAATCGTTCCGTTTGACCCACACCAATTTATGGAATTTCGTTGGAAGCAGAGCCAATTGAGGGGCCGGTCGTTGTGTCACATTGTTGTTGTTGTTGTTGTTGTTGTATTGAGAAATCGGTAACAAGACATCAAATTGATTCCCCCCACGGGTATTGACAATCTTGGCAATACATTCATCCGGTCGTGGTTCCGGTGTATCCCACAAGACCGAATCTGTCAAATGTTTGCGATAATGTGTCCGACGTCCCAAACCGGCCATGGTTACACTGTAGTATAATATTAGCAGCTGCAGTATTTCAAAGGAAGAGAGGGGTGATGATGTCGAGAGACGCGACAAAAAAATGGAAAGAAGAAGAAACTGGCCCTGGATGACGAAGGAAAGATTCGTATGGTACAAGCTATCGGTGGTAGAGCACCGGTAGTGAGCATACCTTCAACAACATACTGCAGTACTCTAGCTACGGTAGGTAGTACCATACCATTTGAAATCGGAATGCGTAGAAACTGAGTGCGCCGTCCTTGCAGTTAATTCCACAAGCTAACTCTTTTCAACTACTATCCTCACAAAAGAAGAAAAATGACGTTTCGTCGAATTTAGTACCACGAGGTCCGAATGTTTATTTACGGGAATCCGAGCTGACCGACCCGAAAGAGTCCACAAACGCCATTCGATAACACAACAACCACTCGGAGTACTTCGGATTCACAGTCTCGAAGTCTCCATCTCGCCTTCTTTTAACTACCGTACCGTCCTGGAGTACAATACACACCACCAAAGGGTAGTTCAAACGACGACAAGGCTGTGCTATAAAGTTTGTTTATACACGTCCCACCTGATGATTACCCCCATTGCCATTGCATTTGATGGGTGGGCAGTAGAAGGTTATCGCTCGACAATTAATATAATCCTATAGAAGATTAGGATGGAGAAAATTATTGGAGGAGGAATACTGTTATTGACGAGACGAGCCGAGCTTCGGTGGACCTTTTTTCTTCTCGCCATTTTTTCACATTGGTTACTTTCTGTGGTGTATCACGACCAGCTTCGAGCAGCCACCACTACCACCACGTCCGGCACTCACATGCTGGAACCTCTAATGATCATACAAAACCAATCGCACAAACGTCCGCATACACCATCGTGGTTTTGGGAGGAAGGAACTGTCACCACGTTCAACACGAGCAGTAACGCAACGTGTGGTTTCGAAAGGAAACACAACCACCCCATGATGGATTACGTACGAGACAGTATCAATGAAAGTCTTCTTGGCAAGAATTTAACAACCCAATGTCATAATTTGACGGTTTACAGTGTCGCTTTCGACAGTTGGACACTGGAACAATTTCAAACTGCCATGATGATCCGACAACCGTATTCGAAACAACAATTAGAAACGCATGGTCCATGCTTCGTCCTCTTCACATTACAAGAATTGATAAACGAGATGCCAACAATGATGAATGTTTCTACTGCAGCAACACTCGTCGGACACTATTGGGTGATTCCATTGCCAGCTGTTATACTACCCTATGCCACTAACGTACAAAACAGTCAATTCATCAAGTATCTCGGAATGGCACTGTTTCCTCACTCTACCTCTACGTTGATCTGGCAAGAGGCAAGCACCTTTTTCACAAAAAAATACATGTACAATGTTCCATCCAACTACTTGGATTTGGTTCCTGGAGATGATGATGCCGCAGCTTGTCTCACTGGCATTAACATCCCAGCAAAAGAACGAAATTCCACTCGTAGTAGCTTATACCAGGAAACATGTCAAAGAGTTACAGACTTGGACCAACGTCAGATATTTCAATCCTACATTCAAAAAGTAGACCACCCACATCAGCTCGATCAAGCGATGATTGGTACATCTTTCATGGTATTGAAAAATTCCCGTTTTGATTGTCGACGGTTCAACGCCGAACTACAATGTACCATACTGGATGAATTACACTCCAGCAATACACCCATCGATGATTCATTGGTTCTGCCCTACGCCATTAGCCAACAACAGTTACATCGATACCACAAGGGCCATTCTATATCTACCTCTTCTAGTTTGAATCAACAAATCAACGAACTGGAAATGTATGCTCCAGGAGAGTACACGGATCACCGAGGACCCATGGTCCGACTTATTCGATCCAACTGTCATTGGACCAGGGGCAGTTTGGGACAAAACTGTCATTATTGGCCCGAGGTCAAACGACATTCTATACCTACCATTCCATTTGATGCTCTGTCCCATCAAACGACGGACTTTCATACCTGTACCTCACCCGAAGCCAATATTTCTTTCCCCATGAAAGGCAATGTCTCCTCTATTTTCAATACCCACCACTCATGTGGCTTGATGGCATCCAATCCCATCACCAATTATCTCGAAGAGACCGTTCGGGATAAATTCATGCCACCACTTTTACAAGACTGCCCTGATTTGGTCGTGTTTGGAGTCGCGCTTGGATCTCGATTCGTCAATCAACTCCAGGAATCGTTGCAAAAAGACCAATCGGGACAATCCAATCGCCTCCTACAAACACACGGCAAATGCTTTTTCTTGTTTGTGTCGCAAGAAGACATGCCGCAACAACTAGACCGTCCCCTCTTACAAGGATATTTTTGGTTTGTTCCCATCCCCGAGTCGGTTTTTCCCTATGACAATGCCCGCCGCAACGCCAAGTTGATCAAGTATATCGGTCATGAGGTCTTTCCCAATGTTGCAACGGTCATTTGGCAAGATGCCAAGTTGGTCAGTGACTTTAAACACCATCAAGCAGCGGACTACAGGGAGTTGATCCGACACAATGATACCTGTGTCACCACATTTGGACTTCCCGTTCATGCCAACACTCTAGGGGAGTTTCATCCGGCTGTACTGCGTGGTGAGCTCCGACCTTCTGACAAATTTCAATCCCATTGCAATACGATTGTGCGTGCCGTGAAACGACGGCCCAATGTGACGGACAGTGTAGACAGTGTCGCTCAACAATGTATGGCGTACGTACAGCAAGCCACAACAGAGGCAGCCATTGAGTTGCTCCATCAGAATATGGTCGATACCGCCTTTATTATTTGGAATCAGGGATCGAACGAATGTCGCGACTTTAGCAATCAATTTCGTTGTTCCCTGTTGGATCAGATTCATTGTCATTCCGACCGTGATCAAGTTCCCTTTCCGTTTGTGTTGCAACAATTTGGATTGGAAGGATACTACAAGGGGGATGGCAATCACGGCCTAACTTTGGTGGACAACGGATGGGATCCTCGCAAGCACGATTTGGATATGAAAAGAAAGATCCAGTCGAACGGACATACTTCTTCCAACACAACTTCCTTGCTGCGCATTCTTCGAAGCAACTGCCACTGGTATACCAACCGGATCGGACAAGGATGCAACTATTGGTAGTGTGCATCATTTGGGACAAAGTCCTATCTTTGAAATCATCCGCATTAACAGAATATCCTAATCTACTTTAGCTGTTGTGTGAAGCTTCTATACACGAGGTAAAGTGATCTCGTCAAAGTCGTAGACATGGCTGCAAGCGGAAGTAGCAGTTTGTGTGTTGTGTTCGCAAATTCGATGACTATCTACAACAGAACTGATGTCAAGGTTTACTTGTTCTGAAGGGTTGGCCAAAAGCCAAAACACTGTATCTATTGTTTGTATCAGAAGGAGAAGAAAAGGCTAAAAAATGATAGCGAAGTTTTTCGAATGGGATTTGGTGGAGAAGTGCCACAATTACAGGAATGGCCCCATAAACCGTTCGTGACCTTGAATTTTTACTAGCTAGTAAGGCAGAAGAATCTAAGCCGTTTCTTCGACGTTACTAATATTCAGCTTGACATGTGAATGGTACTGGAGGATCAACTTCATAGGGAGAATGGCTCATATCCTGATAAAACCACGCAGGTATATCATTTCACCGGGGTCGACAGAGCGAAGGCTTCAGGAATTAGAAATTAGGCCCACATGAGCTGTCTTGATTTCGTCAGCTCGATCGATGATGTACTGTAGTTGTTTGTTTTACTTTACGATGAATGAGAAAAAGGATTTTAAGGCCTTGCAAACATAAAAATCTATTCCTCCTCTAAATTGAAGATTTTACAATCAAAATAAAATAGTCAAGGAAACCCTCAATTACTCTATTCCATTCCAGCTGGTAGTTACATTCTTCGCGAGACGGAAAAGATTGGAAAGTATCAAAAGCCCCGCAGCTGATCGATTGGGATTCGATGAAATGGGCTACGATGCTAATGAAGAAAACCGTCACAGCTCGTTTAAGGTTGGTCGCCCACCGACACCGTCCATGTTGGAAGATATGGCATGAAAGTGGACAGTTTTGTAGTGTTCGACTCTTCCACTATTCGTCCTCCCGTCTTCTCTCTTTTGTCATTATGCATCTAAACTTTGTGACCGATCCCCTTCAACATGTTCTTTCCTAGTGTCGTACATGACAAGTCCCTCCTCGGTGGGTTCGAATGCAACGTTGGTTTCTTTCAACTCTTGCTTTCGTTCAAGGGCATCGGTCAGTTCGCAACCACGGTATGATCCACAATCCTTCACAATGTGCTTCCAATGAGACGCAATGTAGTCGGCCGCTGTTTCTCCCGAAAAGAGTGCTCCATGGACCCATCCCTGCCCATCCTCCGTGACCGGGAATGCCTCTCCTGCCATGATGATTTGTCCACCATGTACAATGTGTGGTCCTTCCAATCCCATGCTGGAATAGGTGCCCCGTTGATACTGTTCCCGAGTCCAGTCCATGAACACGTGTTTCACATAGTACTTGGATGCCTGTCCGTTGAAGAGTTCGTCCATCTTTTTTAAGAAGGCACGAATCCGACTCTGATCGTCCAAGTCTTCCAAATCCTTGTAGGCCTCGCCCATGATGAATCCTGTGAGGATATTATAGCCCGGAATGCCATGATCCCAATAGAACGACTCTCCGTCTTCCAATTCTCCGTCCCGATCCTCGTTGATAGGACAATGGAAGAGACAAAACGCCTGTCCGGGAAAGAAGTTATGAGAAAATTCAATAAATAGCTTGCCTCCTTTCCACATGACAGCCTTATTTTTTTCTTGCGGTACGATAAAATCGGGTAACGGTGGATGAAATCTGATGGTATTGTCACGCAAGACTTGTAACGATGCTGTCATGATGACGTATCGTGATTCAATGTAGACGGGACGTTGGGTGGCCCCATTTCGGCACTTGGTAAACACACGATTACCAAAGCTCGTGACGGACTCGACGGGACAATTCCACAACGTCGATTCCTCGTGATCTTGCGGTGCGACATAATCCATGACCCAATCATAAAAGCTATAGTTGTAAAAGGTGACTTCACCGTTGGGCATACGAATGTATTCAAAATGTTGTCTTGGTGGTTGTTGGGACATGGCATCACCACTTCCCCCGTTTCGTTGGTATCGAAGATCGGCGTAATCTTCGACTAGATCGGGTCGATGGACGACGGCCGCTCCCAAATCAATCGGATATCCACTGTTGACAAAGGTCGTGTCCTTTCGGACTCGTCCACCACTCCGAGACGTGGCTTCCACAATAATGTAATTGTGAATTCCGTGCTCTTCCTGTAACTGTCGAGCAGCTGCCAAACCGGCGGTTCCAGCACCCACAATGGTGACCAGAGTTGGCAAAGGACCACTTTTTGGATCGTGAGATTGTTCGATTGTGTTCCGAACAAGGTCAGACTTGACATTTAACGGTATGCTTGCATCCATGTATTTGATGAGCCAGTCGTCTCCCGGATCTGTCTTTTGATGATGTTCATCATGTTCGGTGTAGTATGGACTGTTAATGTTATTTCCCTCTTCATCGAGTTTCGGCAAACTGGAAGTCGTGGTTGTGGGTGTGGTGCCAATGATGGAGAGTTTGGCTGTTGATTCCTTGGAAGTGATTTGTCTGGAGAGTGGTACCAGAATCAAACAGACGAACGACGTGATCAAAAAGATACGGAAGAACACAGTCCACTCTGTAGAAGAAGAATGAGATCTTGGTGATAGTAACGCAAAATTGAGTTGCCGTCGTATCGACCTTGGCTTTATCTTGTCATTGTCTCGGGTAGTAATAGTAGTAGTAGCAGCAGCAGTGCTATCGGGACTTTCGAAAGAATGGAATTCATTTCCCTTGGGACTTCGTTTGGGAGAGACAGGACTACCAGCTGTAGGTCGCCACATGGTGATGGTACTTTGGATACTGAGATTGGTTTGGATTATCGGATAATCCTACTACCAGAGAAGAGTCGTTGTACTCTTTTTTGTTGTTGTAGTATCGGCTTAGAGCATTGTGTCCTTGCGGAATGACCATTACATTAGAAGTAGAGAGCTCAATCTGGAGGGAGTTGAAGATAGATAATATGTGTCGTACCGGATATGTTCCATAGTTCTGTCCTACTACGCATTTTATACATGCACTCTGGTAGATAGAAGAGGACAAAAAGACACGACCGATGAGAGACGCATGTCGGATGTCACATCTACCTCGTATTCATCTTGTAAAGTATCCGAAGCAGTGTACTGTAACCGCAAGATCTCCTTCTTTCTCACCGTTAATGACGTTACGTCAGCTGGGTTGTGTAAAAGCATTATTTATTCGATTTGAATGATCTATGACAGCAAGTATTATTAGCCTCTTATAATAGAAAAATCCATCAATTTCATCGCGTGCTTTTAGTTGGACAAAAACATGAATGATATTATGCTGTCCGATACTCCGAGTGGTTCGTACCTATCCGTAGCTACCGATACGGTACGACGTACGTAGTAGTTGTAAAAATTGTAGTGTCTGTGAGTCGTCTTTTGTTTTCAACGTCCTACTACTACATTTTTCACTTTCTGATGAGCTGTGAGTTACTTTGGGTAACACACAAATCGGAAACTACGGTAACTACTACGTACTCCGAGTAGTACCTAACAGTAACTTCGTACTACTGCAGTACTACTGTAAGTGTGCTGCAGTTACTGTATCAATCATGGAACACGAAAACAAAATCTAATTATGGCTACGCCAACTTCTAGTTACTTCTGTCTATAGTGTACCGTAGTGATGCACAAGTATTATCGAAGTCAAGCAATAAGGACGAGTCGGATCGCTTGCCGCCGAGCTCCTATTTTAGCGGCGAGGTAAACAAGCAAAGCATGGAGTATACTCCTAAAAAATCGTTGAGGATCAGATGCGATGGCTTTTTCTTTCTCGCCGGTTGTTGTGTTGTTTATGTTGTGATCTTTTCTGTGTTGGCTGGCGGCGGCGGTGGGTTCTTTGCAGTTAATGATGTTGTTGGTTGCGGTGGTAGTGTTGTGCTGCTTGCAGCTATGCCGGCACCCTATTGGACGGTATGATAGCAAGGTTTTCTCTATGGCTATTTAGCTAGTGATGAGTGTATGCGGAGACGCAGCAAACTCTCATGAGTGGACGACGGAAGTTTACATTTATGATACAGCCAGATATCATCCTGTTCGATCATGGGTTTCCGAGAACGTTTCAACTTTCAACCCACTTTTATTAGAATTCTTTTAATAGTACGTTAGTACTCTACTAGGTAGAGTACGGGCATTTTTAGTTCACTAAAAACTGGACCTTAATGTGGCCTTAAGCAAGATCTTGGTCAAGTATGGAAGAGGCCCAGCTTTATGTCAATTGACTCGCCCTTTGTGCAACTAGGCATCAGTTCAATCCTGCGCTTGTGAACTCTCCAAGCCGCTTTTTGGCAACGAGAGTCGCAGTAGGTGACTTTTCTTCCGGCATTATCACAGTTTGCACAGAGCACCATCCCTTCCGGGAACAAACGACAGCACCAAAAACAAACGTCATACTTTGTATCAATTGCCATACTGATCCCAAGAAAGATATTGCCTTCAAAAGGGCTGAAATGAAGAAGTGGTAGGTGAGCACTTCTCCCATCGTGGGAGTAGAATCTAAAACTCTCCTGTCTCGAGCCCGTCAATTGCCATGCGCTATTTTTCTCAACCCTTGCAAAAACATTCACTTCCTCCTTCGAGCTAATCTTAACATCAATGGGGCAATATGCAGCAGAAGCGAGAAAATCCATACCCAAATGTATGCCGCACATCGGGACGAGAGATGGATGTTGCACTATTGCATTTCGCAGAATGACCTCGATGCCTCGCACGTTCAACACAAATGGTTCGAGACACGTCAAAGTTGAATTCTTCATTCTTTTCCCGTCAGCTGTACTTATGAAGTTCTTCGACTGGAGCATATCAATTTGCTTCAAGTGAAACTGATCGGCAAATGCTTTGGAAACAACAGTATAAGCATTTTGGTTTGCAATGAACGCAAGAACTGGCACTGTTTGAACCAAAACCTCGATACAAACGCGACCCAACACTGGCGCAAGAAACAGTTCACACGGAGCAGTTCCTCTGATCGTGTTGATTGGAGCCGAAAGGTCAACGCAAAATGCAGCCTCTTTCTCGATATTGTTGACTGTGAATGGAATATTTTCTTGCGTATACTTGTTTCTCTCGTCCTCCACCAACATCAAGCGTAACTGTGCAACTGGAACATCTCCTGTGTCAATCCCCTGGATATTTGCCTCCATTCGAATCTGCTCATCCGTCAGTTTAAATACTGAGAACCTCTCCATCCCATGAGACAGTCCCAGGATATTTGAGAGTGACACCGTCATTGTACTACCAGCATGAAAAGTTAGATCTGGACAGAGCATGGAACGGCAAAGTGGGCATTCGGAAGAATCATTGGCACATTGAATGATGCAATCCATGCAAAAAGTGTGGCCGCAGCATAGTGTGACCTCCTTTCGTAGATGATCGAGACAGATTGGACAGTTATTTGCTGATTCTATACTGCTCTCCAATTTCTCCTCTGTGCTTACAATCTTTGGCTGTAGACATTCTGGCAGTTTCTCCCCCACCAGGGCACGTCCGACAGCCTCAAATAGTGCTGGACTGTTCAATTCATAATCGTAGTCAAGGTCATTCCTGAAAAGAGTTTGTAATACCTCTAGGCCGCGAAGGCCGAACTCAGTAAAATGGCAACCTTTGTTTTGCAATAAGTGGATAGTCGCAACAAAATTTTCGGGAGAAGGCGGTCCCAAATTGACCCAAGGAACAATCGTATTCGTACAATGCAGCTGATCGATCATCAATTCGACTAAGGTAGCATAGAAGACCTCTCCAGTATCTTGGTTATGCACTGGTACTTTGTCAGTGGCGGGAAGAAATTCTAGGAGACGCTCAACAATGGGAGGTTGCGGATACTCCACCGCATTCCTCAGGGCACTTATACCCCTAGCATCCCGATGATCCACCTTGATTCCAGCATCCAACAATATATTCACACCCTTTAGGTCAGAATATTTGACTGCAAAAAATAACGGATTTGTTCCGTTCTTGAGAGGATTGTTGATTTGTTCAATCCCACCAGCCTTCAAAATCATATCAATCAACTCTGATTCAGCAGGCCAGTAGCCCATGACGCGTAGAAATTTCCATTGACAGGCCCAATATAGCAACGACAATGGTTCTTCTTGAGTTTCATGCAAACTTATTTTTTTGTGAATGTGTGGAGGTCCCAGTGCAAGACCGAACACCACTGGAATAGAAATGATATGAAGCGACGGCTCAGAGATCAACCTTAACAGATATTCCCGAAGGCTGTTTTTGGTGGAAAACGGTCCGTTCGATCCACGAGCAAATATCTTGTCCAAAATTTGGTCCTTGACAATGCTATTCAAATACACAATAGTATCATCCGTAAGCTGCGGTTGGGGTTTGATAGTGTTACCGTTCGGCCGAGGTAGCATTCGATTTTGCAACGCCAGTGCAGTTGCAGCTGCATCCAATTTCTTGATGAGGTTGTTTCTGCTTTGGCTCACAGGGCCCGTGACAGCCTTTTTCGTGTTTCGATTCTTACTCTTCTTTCCCATGATGGATCTTCCTCTATAAATTTAGCTCAACGTTGTTTGATGGCATTTCTGATGTTGCATTGATGAACTGTTTCGTACGACTTATCGTATGGGCACGATGTGTCCGGAGTATGATACGACGTATTGCCGAAGTACCGGTATGATGAGAGGGCAAAGAAGAGATTATTGGATGATGATGATGATGATCGCAATCATCAGCAGCCATCAGCTCAACAACAACACAACATCATTCTTGCTGTCGTAGAATGGTACCTACGGTAGAGATCGCCTACCACCTTTAGGCAGGCAAACCGCTAGTAGGTAAAGTCAAGTCAGCTTCTCCTGCTCGGCCGGGCAGACTGGCTGGCTTGGCTAAAATATTCAAATTGGCTAGAATATTCAAATGACATACCAATTAGACAAAAAAAATAGTACGCGACTTCGGGCTGCCTTTTCAAATTTGCAACATCTTCAAGCTATCTCATCAATCAACAAAAATAGAACAAAACATATAATACATCAACAACAACAACAACAACAACAACAACAACAATGAACATTGGCAACAACAAACGAAGCTCCACCATGTCCTCCACAGGCTCTGAAACCCCTTCTTCTGGCTTTACGGCCATTACTATTTACCCCTCCAATATCTCCTCAGGAGGAGGGTAGCACTAGTGCAGCTCCCTTAGCTACAGCCAATGCCATTGCCCAGTTCGCCTCTGCTCACGCACCAGCTTCTCGTACAAAGAACAACGGATACATTCTGAATTGCAATAATTATGTGATACTCATCTTCGTTTGAAAAGATCAGTACAAGTCGTCATGGAAAGACAATGTATGACGTTTTATTTTTGGTCTGAAAGAAGCAACAACAGCGTCACACGACGTATCCCATTTTGTCTACTAGAAAAACAACATTTGTCGATGGCGAATTGAAAAAACAACAAAGAGACCGATGTACGACGTATCCCCGTCCCGTCTTACCCTCTCTTGAGCGCTGTTGCATTTGCTCGTCATTTTGTCGATCAAGCTGAAACTAATAAGTTACCGTTGATCGTTGATAACGTTCCTATCAAACGACAACGTCCAAAATGACCTCACAGCCAACGAAAATATCTAATTGAGATCTGAAGCAAGAAACAGGGTATGGAGTATGACGCATACTGTCATTTCTTAATAAAGAATCCAGGATTAAATAAACCGTTCTTGCTGCTTCGTCTGGTGGACCCTCTCTTCACCTGGCAATTCCTCGGACTGCCAGCTTCTTTTCGTTATCCAGTTGAAGATCAGAAGCATGCTAGCTAAGTGAGACTATGTATGGTTCTTTTCTCCACATTGACTCCTACTACTACAAAATAAAATAATAATGAAGTTTTTTTTGGAATTGTCTTGACTGTTTTACACGCGCTTTCATGCGAACAGTTTGGCTCACATTCGTACTTTACGACGTATCCTGCGTGTTTGTATTGCGTTATTATTTACAGTCACGTCAGTTTGCGACTGTAGTAGTACTACGGAGCACGAGTAGAGTAGTAGACCAGCATTTACAGTTAATTTGTTGATGTCAAAGTATCTGTGAGACGACTCCTTGGAATGTAGCTTTAGTTACTTAGGTCTCCATAACATAAACCACTTAGGGAAAGGCAGTGGCTATGCATGCTCGGACAAATCATACCGTGAATATACTGTGTATATTCCCCGACGCCGCCTCAGCTTCTCTGCAATCCCAGTGACGTCATGTGCTCGATAGCTCTAGATACGTACGTGTGTCACTACATGTGGTACATCGCTACAAGTGTAGTGGCGTAAACGTAGCATCTAGAGAAAGGGGAACGAAATGTAGCTATGGCGAAGTAACATGAGTTGCCAGAGCTGCACCTGCTTTTTTTGAAAAACACGGAATCTCCATTGCTATCTCGTAGCGATGGGGATTGCAGTGTTGCAGGAATTGTGTGCTTGGATGTGTATGTGATGCCTGCAACTCTGGTCTTGTGTCTGTCCTCCGTCTGTCTACCGCTCGAGTCCCGACTCCAAACACTAGTCTGACGGCGGACAAGACCCGAGCATGCATGCAAGGATATTAGGTATGCACTTCCCTTGCCTGCACGCTTCTGGCTTGTCGTAGAGAATATACTGTGTATATTCCCCGACGCCGCCTCAGCTTCTCTGCAATCCCAGTGACGTCATGTGCTCGATAGCTCTCTAGGTACGTACGTATGCCACCATAAAGGTGCTAGGTTGCTACACATGTGGTGGCGTAAACGTAGTGTCTAGAGAGGGAACGAAATGTAGCTATGGCGAACTAACATGAGTTGCCAGAGCTGCAGTTCACACAAGAGCACAAGGCCTGCCACAAGACGCGCCTCACAACGAGTCGCGGAGCAGACGAGTCCGAAGGCGCCATGTCACTGGGAGGCGCAGAGAAACCGGAAAAAAAAAAAAAAAAAAAAAATTAAAATTGAGGCATCGTAGAAGCATCGAAGATAGCCTTGTTGTGCTTCTGGGAGATAACACACAGGTTGCGGGTGTACAGTTGCCAAGTTTTCGATTTCCAACGAAGAAGTTTCTCTATTTCGTGTTCCTCGAAGCCAAGGGCTTGCAGGACGCAGCATGCACCAACTCGGAGAGAGTGTGCAGAAAAACGGGCCAAGTCCTTGGCATCGCGGATCGGGTCCAAGTCGTAGAGTTCGGCGGCCAACAGACGCATTTGCCGTTCTATGTCCGTGGAGGTGAGATAACGGACACGATTCAAGGTAGCGTCGTAATATACGGCAAGTGGGATATGCTCGTCGCGACCGACAAGATGAACAAAACGTTGGACGATTGATAGCCAATGACGGACGGGGCAGAGGGTCAGATCGTGTGTATTTTGGGTAAAGAGTTTTGTCTCTCCGTGGGCGCCATTTTTCTGGACGCGGAAACAGACCGTGACCATCGTAGGTAGGTGAGGGTGGGTAAGGGCCTTGTCTAAAGTGAGCGAACGTTTTCCCGAGCGGAAAAAGGTGATGTCGTTGAGGCAAAAGGCCGCAGGAGTACCACGCACGTTCAACTCCGGAGTGTGGGTTAAGTCAGAGATGTGGTGTGGCTGGGCCCATTCGCAACGGCGACCGCCCGCGTGGAGCATAACAGAGAACCAGTCGCAGAGAGCAGAAAGCTTGCAGTTAGGCTCAGAGGCAGAAACTTTGGAACAAAAAAGGACTTGCATTGCTACCGTATACGGTTCGCGACGGTCGGGAATATTCTCCCAACGTTTCATTTCTTTCAAGACTTTGTCGATTGCTGGGCAGAGCGACTGTATCCCTTTTTCCTTTCGTGGATCAAGGTTATGTGGGTGGAACAATTGGACGAGGGTAGCGGCAGCAAGGAGATAATTGCGGATCGTGTCACTGCGAATGGCACGGCGGCTGAGGGTGTGGCCGGAACCAAGGTGAGCAGCGTAACACGCGAAGAGATAGTTCAGAGTTTCCAAAGGCAAGAGAACTACAGGAAACACTGATTCAGTGAGTTCATGTTCCGATAGGAACCAGACAAAATGGATTCGCATGCTTCGAAAGTGCCGCAGGACTTTGGTTTTGTTGGTCGCGCCCAGTTCACATCGGAACACAGCATCGAGCGTAGGAGCGAGAGCAGCTCTTGACTTGGGAGGAAGAGAGTCCAAGATGCGAGTTCGTTTCGCAGAAGGGAGACCTGACGTAAGTGTGTGAGGAAGCAGCGTTTAGCAACATGAGCGAGTGGGGGCGAATATAGAGCACATGGGCGTGAAATAAGGTCCGCTAAAGTGTTGTCAGCACCCGCAATATGTTTTACCACCAGCCCGAGGGGGGACAGGAGCTGGTATTCAGCAAAGAGCTGGAGGAGCCGGCGTCCGGTTGCGGAACCCGTTGACATTTTCCGTGACCAGCTAACCGCCGCGGTATTGTCGCATTCCAGCGATAAAATTGGCGATGGGGGGTATTCGTTTGTAGAAAGCAAAACGTACGCTTCTGTCATGATGAATCCCAGCATGATGCCAATAAATTCGAGGGTGTTGATATGCAACTGGGCACGACCGTTCCTAGGCGGCTTCAGCAATGTCCAGGTAGGTAAACTGACCGGGAGGAAACACCAAAGGGCCAAGGAAGGGATAGCCACACCGACGGCTTGTTCAGAGGCGTCGGTGGTGGCAAAGAAAGCGGGATCGCGAGACACAATGTGGCCAATGGGCTGTTCCCATGGGTGCGCAGCGACGAGGTAGTCGTAGACGACGTGCAGGGCAGTGGTGCAAGCGCGGCTTATTTGGACACGCCGCTGGCTGCGCCAGACGAACTCGGCAAGTTTGCGACACCGGAGTTGGTCGAAACGGTCGGAGAGGGAACGTGGAAGTTGGCGATGGAAGACCTGCAACTGGGCATGAAGTGTGCGGGACTTGATGGCCCGACGGTATTCCTGACGAATGCAATCGCGTAGAAGATCTTGTAACACAAGGACCTGGACGCGTGCCCAGGGAAAAAACTCTGCGGCGCTGTCGATCATGCCGACCACAGTTGCTATCTCCACCAAGGTTGCCGTACGTGGTTGGAGCCACTGCTCTTGACGCAAAAATGCAATGAGTTTGGAACGGCGGCGAGGGGACAACTCCACGACCATGCGGCGAGAATCGGGAACGTGACCTACCACAAGGCGGGACTCGGTATACTCTAGTTCGAGTTTGTCCATGGAGAGGACGTGTTCCTGGCAGGGATGGGTAGTTCCAAAAACATCTTCCAGTGCGACAATGCTCGCGGCAGATGTAAGTGGGAAGTAGTGACGGATGTCAGCGAACATGCAGTCGTCGACTTGGTGGGGGTAAGGTGGGGCCTTGCGGTCTCCATTAGGGAAGAACACGCCGGGGTTCTGGCTATCGGCATTCGCTGGTGCAAACGGGGAAGAATCGTCTGGAGTAGGGGGAAACTTCATACGTTGGACATAAGTAGCGGCTCGACGCAAAACGTCGTCAGGGGAATGGTTCCAGAGGTAAGACGCATGCTGCTGGCGGGCGATGGCGCATACCTCGAAATTGGCGGCAGAGACATTGTCGCCAAAGGTTTGGCCGGTAGCGAATCCAAGGTAAGGGCCAACGCGGTAGCCATGCATGGGTACAACTTCGGGGTTAAATTTGACAAGGCGGAAGGCACCGCAAATGTCGTTGTCGCCGATAAGGATAGGCTCACTGGGATATGAAATTCGTAGGTTCCAAATCCAATTCAACAGGCGTCGGAACGATCCAGGAAATTGTAGGGCAGGTTCGTTATGTTTGTCAGTCCAATCATTGATAGCAAAACACCATGGTTCTGGGCGGAACGTCGAGTCAAAAACCGGCCGGTCATTTTTCCAAGGGTTGTCGAGGTCCACGATGCCGATTGGGGTGAGGTGTGTATCGCGGATAAAAGGGAGGAGGCGGTCGTCCACCACCAAGGTAAACCCTCTTTTGGCGTCTTTTACGAATACTTGCAAGAGTTTATCGGGGTTATTCCGAGCAGACGCATGGTTGCCGTAGCGCATAAAAGAGAGAAAGTTTGCTTCGGTGGAAGCCGCTTGGCATAGTCGTGGAGAACCAATAGTGAAGACACGTTCCAAGTCCTGAAGTGTCTGCGGGTCGACGCTGTAGCGGAGGGTGGAAATAATCTTCGGAACGTTGCGGTGTGTCGCAAGGTGGGGTCCTCCGATCCAACGAACCAGGCGTGGGACGTTCATGCCAAGTCGTATAAGGGCTGCAGAGACGTGGCGAACGCGGGGAACATTAATCTCAGTCTCATCACGGAAGCCAACATACGGGCTGTACCCTCGGGCCAGATGAGGGTCGAACGGGCTGAACTCGTCAACTAACTCCTCGTACACTCGGTAAAGTGGACAAGCGGTACGAAGTAGCTTGGACGAGGTCTCGTCGAGGAATGCAGACGCGAAGAGGTGCGGGATAACGTGGCGGAACACGTATTCGGAACAGAAAGAAATCGACGTGGTTGGCTTACCATATTTACAGTTGATGGCGTCTTGGACGGCAGGGTCCAAAGACATTACTAGACGGTCACGTTCGCTGGGAGGAAGATCCATAGGGGGGTGTGGGAGGAGATGTGGGTCGTAAGGCATGGGAAGGAACTTGGAATGCATAGGTAGGGCAACAGGCTCTGATCGGGGTGAGGCTGGGGGTTTAGAGTCCTGTCCGGGAGGGAAAGTTGGCGGAGCGGGGGCCTGGTCTGATCTACTAGACAGGATAGCAGCAGCAGATAGGTCCTGTGAGGTCAAAGGGTACGAGGGGACGCATACTATCAAGGCGTGAGGCATAATGACATGGCATTCAAACGTTCAAAGAAAGGCCGTTATAGGTTAGGTCAAATAGAGTACCATAGACCAGGAGGTTAGGCGGAAGCCGTACCTTCGGGCGATGGGCCTTTACCGGGGGCGAAGGAGACATTCGGGGTATCGGTCACCCAATCGATAAACCGTTGGCGGTGTGTTTCAGGAATGTCTAGGACCGAGTTGGCATGGAAAAATCTGAATTGTGTGCTTGGATGTGTATGTGATGCCTGCAACTCTGGTCTTGTGTCTGTCCTCCGTCTGTCTACCGCTCGAGTCCCGACTCCAAACACTAGTCTGACGGCGGACAAGACCCGAGCATGCATGCAAGGATATTAGGTATGCACTTCCCTTGCCTGCACGCTTCTGGCTTGTCGTAGAGAATATACTGTGTATATTCCCCGACGCCGCCTCAGCTTCTCTGCAATCCCAGTGACGTCATGTGCTCGATAGCTCTCTAGGTACGTACGTATGCCACCATAAAGGTGCTAGGTTGCTACACATGTGGTGGCGTAAACGTAGTGTCTAGAGAGGGAACGAAATGTAGCTATGGCGAACTAACATGAGTTGCCAGAGCTGCAGTTCACACAAGAGCACAAGGCCTGCCACAAGACGCGCCTCACAACGAGTCGCGGAGCAGACGAGTCCGAAGGCGCCATGTCACTGGGAGGCGCAGAGAAACCGGAAAAAAAAAAAAAAAAAAAAAAATTAAAATTGAGGCATCGTAGAAGCATCGAAGATAGCCTTGTTGTGCTTCTGGGAGATAACACACAGGTTGCGGGTGTACAGTTGCCAAGTTTTCGATTTCCAACGAAGAAGTTTCTCTATTTCGTGTTCCTCGAAGCCAAGGGCTTGCAGGACGCAGCATGCACCAACTCGGAGAGAGTGTGCAGAAAAACGGGCCAAGTCCTTGGCATCGCGGATCGGGTCCAAGTCGTAGAGTTCGGCGGCCAACAGACGCATTTGCCGTTCTATGTCCGTGGAGGTGAGATAACGGACACGATTCAAGGTAGCGTCGTAATATACGGCAAGTGGGATATGCTCGTCGCGACCGACAAGATGAACAAAACGTTGGACGATTGATAGCCAATGACGGACGGGGCAGAGGGTCAGATCGTGTGTATTTTGGGTAAAGAGTTTTGTCTCTCCGTGGGCGCCATTTTTCTGGACGCGGAAACAGACCGTGACCATCGTAGGTAGGTGAGGGTGGGTAAGGGCCTTGTCTAAAGTGAGCGAACGTTTTCCCGAGCGGAAAAAGGTGATGTCGTTGAGGCAAAAGGCCGCAGGAGTACCACGCACGTTCAACTCCGGAGTGTGGGTTAAGTCAGAGATGTGGTGTGGCTGGGCCCATTCGCAACGGCGACCGCCCGCGTGGAGCATAACAGAGAACCAGTCGCAGAGAGCAGAAAGCTTGCAGTTAGGCTCAGAGGCAGAAACTTTGGAACAAAAAAGGACTTGCATTGCTACCGTATACGGTTCGCGACGGTCGGGAATATTCTCCCAACGTTTCATTTCTTTCAAGACTTTGTCGATTGCTGGGCAGAGCGACTGTATCCCTTTTTCCTTTCGTGGATCAAGGTTATGTGGGTGGAACAATTGGACGAGGGTAGCGGCAGCAAGGAGATAATTGCGGATCGTGTCACTGCGAATGGCACGGCGGCTGAGGGTGTGGCCGGAACCAAGGTGAGCAGCGTAACACGCGAAGAGATAGTTCAGAGTTTCCAAAGGCAAGAGAACTACAGGAAACACTGATTCAGTGAGTTCATGTTCCGATAGGAACCAGACAAAATGGATTCGCATGCTTCGAAAGTGCCGCAGGACTTTGGTTTTGTTGGTCGCGCCCAGTTCACATCGGAACACAGCATCGAGCGTAGGAGCGAGAGCAGCTCTTGACTTGGGAGGAAGAGAGTCCAAGATGCGAGTTCGTTTCGCAGAAGGGAGACCTGACGTAAGTGTGTGAGGAAGCAGCGTTTAGCAACATGAGCGAGTGGGGGCGAATATAGAGCACATGGGCGTGAAATAAGGTCCGCTAAAGTGTTGTCAGCACCCGCAATATGTTTTACCACCAGCCCGAGGGGGGACAGGAGCTGGTATTCAGCAAAGAGCTGGAGGAGCCGGCGTCCGGTTGCGGAACCCGTTGACATTTTCCGTGACCAGCTAACCGCCGCGGTATTGTCGCATTCCAGCGATAAAATTGGCGATGGGGGGTATTCGTTTGTAGAAAGCAAAACGTACGCTTCTGTCATGATGAATCCCAGCATGATGCCAATAAATTCGAGGGTGTTGATATGCAACTGGGCACGACCGTTCCTAGGCGGCTTCAGCAATGTCCAGGTAGGTAAACTGACCGGGAGGAAACACCAAAGGGCCAAGGAAGGGATAGCCACACCGACGGCTTGTTCAGAGGCGTCGGTGGTGGCAAAGAAAGCGGGATCGCGAGACACAATGTGGCCAATGGGCTGTTCCCATGGGTGCGCAGCGACGAGGTAGTCGTAGACGACGTGCAGGGCAGTGGTGCAAGCGCGGCTTATTTGGACACGCCGCTGGCTGCGCCAGACGAACTCGGCAAGTTTGCGACACCGGAGTTGGTCGAAACGGTCGGAGAGGGAACGTGGAAGTTGGCGATGGAAGACCTGCAACTGGGCATGAAGTGTGCGGGACTTGATGGCCCGACGGTATTCCTGACGAATGCAATCGCGTAGAAGATCTTGTAACACAAGGACCTGGACGCGTGCCCAGGGAAAAAACTCTGCGGCGCTGTCGATCATGCCGACCACAGTTGCTATCTCCACCAAGGTTGCCGTACGTGGTTGGAGCCACTGCTCTTGACGCAAAAATGCAATGAGTTTGGAACGGCGGCGAGGGGACAACTCCACGACCATGCGGCGAGAATCGGGAACGTGACCTACCACAAGGCGGGACTCGGTATACTCTAGTTCGAGTTTGTCCATGGAGAGGACGTGTTCCTGGCAGGGATGGGTAGTTCCAAAAACATCTTCCAGTGCGACAATGCTCGCGGCAGATGTAAGTGGGAAGTAGTGACGGATGTCAGCGAACATGCAGTCGTCGACTTGGTGGGGGTAAGGTGGGGCCTTGCGGTCTCCATTAGGGAAGAACACGCCGGGGTTCTGGCTATCGGCATTCGCTGGTGCAAACGGGGAAGAATCGTCTGGAGTAGGGGGAAACTTCATACGTTGGACATAAGTAGCGGCTCGACGCAAAACGTCGTCAGGGGAATGGTTCCAGAGGTAAGACGCATGCTGCTGGCGGGCGATGGCGCATACCTCGAAATTGGCGGCAGAGACATTGTCGCCAAAGGTTTGGCCGGTAGCGAATCCAAGGTAAGGGCCAACGCGGTAGCCATGCATGGGTACAACTTCGGGGTTAAATTTGACAAGGCGGAAGGCACCGCAAATGTCGTTGTCGCCGATAAGGATAGGCTCACTGGGATATGAAATTCGTAGGTTCCAAATCCAATTCAACAGGCGTCGGAACGATCCAGGAAATTGTAGGGCAGGTTCGTTATGTTTGTCAGTCCAATCATTGATAGCAAAACACCATGGTTCTGGGCGGAACGTCGAGTCAAAAACCGGCCGGTCATTTTTCCAAGGGTTGTCGAGGTCCACGATGCCGATTGGGGTGAGGTGTGTATCGCGGATAAAAGGGAGGAGGCGGTCGTCCACCACCAAGGTAAACCCTCTTTTGGCGTCTTTTACGAATACTTGCAAGAGTTTATCGGGGTTATTCCGAGCAGACGCATGGTTGCCGTAGCGCATAAAAGAGAGAAAGTTTGCTTCGGTGGAAGCCGCTTGGCATAGTCGTGGAGAACCAATAGTGAAGACACGTTCCAAGTCCTGAAGTGTCTGCGGGTCGACGCTGTAGCGGAGGGTGGAAATAATCTTCGGAACGTTGCGGTGTGTCGCAAGGTGGGGTCCTCCGATCCAACGAACCAGGCGTGGGACGTTCATGCCAAGTCGTATAAGGGCTGCAGAGACGTGGCGAACGCGGGGAACATTAATCTCAGTCTCATCACGGAAGCCAACATACGGGCTGTACCCTCGGGCCAGATGAGGGTCGAACGGGCTGAACTCGTCAACTAACTCCTCGTACACTCGGTAAAGTGGACAAGCGGTACGAAGTAGCTTGGACGAGGTCTCGTCGAGGAATGCAGACGCGAAGAGGTGCGGGATAACGTGGCGGAACACGTATTCGGAACAGAAAGAAATCGACGTGGTTGGCTTACCATATTTACAGTTGATGGCGTCTTGGACGGCAGGGTCCAAAGACATTACTAGACGGTCACGTTCGCTGGGAGGAAGATCCATAGGGGGGTGTGGGAGGAGATGTGGGTCGTAAGGCATGGGAAGGAACTTGGAATGCATAGGTAGGGCAACAGGCTCTGATCGGGGTGAGGCTGGGGGTTTAGAGTCCTGTCCGGGAGGGAAAGTTGGCGGAGCGGGGGCCTGGTCTGATCTACTAGACAGGATAGCAGCAGCAGATAGGTCCTGTGAGGTCAAAGGGTACGAGGGGACGCATACTATCAAGGCGTGAGGCATAATGACATGGCATTCAAACGTTCAAAGAAAGGCCGTTATAGGTTAGGTCAAATAGAGTACCATAGACCAGGAGGTTAGGCGGAAGCCGTACCTTCGGGCGATGGGCCTTTACCGGGGGCGAAGGAGACATTCGGGGTATCGGTCACCCAATCGATAAACCGTTGGCGGTGTGTTTCAGGAATGTCTAGGACCGAGTTGGCATGGAAAAATCTGCACCGTTTGCCAGTTTGAAGGGCTCGACAAGAATGGCCAACGAACGTCCAACCAAAGCAAAGTGTTGCTTACTCGTGACCGGTGGTCGGAAACAAAATCTCGCAGCGGGGAAGCTTAAGTTGGTCGCATACCAACATACCCGTGCCAGGAGTGATGCGGGTTTTCTTAGCAGGTGGTCGTCGGTCCTGTCTGTCGTCCGGACGGGAAGGCTGGGGGCGGCGGACGGTAGGTGGGGTGAACCAAGACCAGGTGTGGGGGGGGGAACTGTATCGGGTGTTGTCATTCGATTGCATAGCACCCAGAAGGAAATTCTTGCGGTCGCGAGCGTGGGTAGCAGCACCGTTGAGGGCCTTAACAACGGGAGACATGTCCATATCAGGGTTTTGGAGGAGGGCCGTCACGGTAGGGGCATCTTTGGCGATGGCAATAAATGGGGTCAAGATGTCCTGCACCTCCATGAGGAGGCTATGGGCAAGGTGGGGGAATCGCGATTCGTAGATCGCCAACCAATGTTTGCCCGTAGAAGAGTAAAGTACCTGGAGGTAATTGCGGACACCAACATAAAGCAGTGTTTTGTGAGCATCGGGGGACAGAAATTCAAGGAAAAAAAGGAGATTGTTCGCGCCGCGAATGACATCATTGATGGTTCTTTGGTTGCCGTGAATAAACAAATGAGTACTACGTTTGGTCCGGCGCGTTGTATCTTCGTCAGCTAGTTCTTCGTCGTAAACCGCATTCTCTGTAGCGACACGGGCAGTGTAGGATGCATTCTGTGCATCGACGGGTAGGAACTGGAAAATAGATAGGAGCCTGTCAATAGATAATCTGTGGAGGTACAACGGGGAGGCGAACCAATTAAATGCTACGAGGGCATTCACGAAGGGGGTATCAATCTGGCCTTCCAAGAAATGGGCGAAATGGTAGCAGCTGTCAGCGCGGGCCTCTTGGAGAGCAATAAAGTTGGTGTATGCTTCGCGAACTTGGTTAGCGCGGTTGACGTTGTTCCGAAGGCGGAAAGCAGCCTTGACAGCCGGGGCCAGCTCAGCGTATGCAAGGGAAGCACCGTCGGGGGTGTAGGACAGGAGGATGCGATACTTGATGAGTAGGGTATCGAATTCCTGGGAGTCGATGTGATCTTTAGAGGACTTAGCGTCCGTAAGGCTCTTAGCCAACGAGAGGAGGACCTCATTGGACGAGGGTTGGGACGAGGATGTTGCCTGTTGCTGGGGTGCAGTCGGATTGATAAACTGCGACTCCTGGTCGGACAAGGAGGCGTCTTGATACCAATGTAGCAGACTCGCCTCGCTGATTGCCGTAATACGATCGCGAATTGCAACGGCAGGTGCCGAGTGGTCTGGGATAGGGGTAAGGGGGTGGCTCGTCTCGACGGAGTCGGGATCATTGGTGGCAACAGTGTGGAGCTCTGCCCAATCGTCAAAGAAAGTGGCGTGGAAGAGGCGATTTGCGGTAGTGGTATTCAAAGGTCGTCCAGAGTTGTAGTCGTGGCAGTGGCGGACGGCTGCACACCAAGCTTCAAAGGCAGGGTGGTAGGTCCGGCCAGGAGGGAGTGGTTGGTCCACTTGGATACCGACGGGAACAGAGAAACCGGGGGGGATGGGCAAGATCTGGGGCAGCAGGGTAAAGACAGGGATCGTCTCCTCAACCGCGTCAGGGAAACCCAGTTCGGTGAGGGTGTTGGTCTCAGCGTCGTCATCGCCCTGCTTCGGAACTTCGGCAGGGCGGTAGGCATCGATGGTCGGGAAATGGGAAGACTGGGCGACGTTGGCCGCCATCATACCGAGAAAGAAACGGTCGAACATTTGGAGGTCGTAAGACGAGACGAGGGGGTAGCTACCGATGGTATCGGATGCCACAGCGAGGTAGCAATGGCGGCCATCACGTTCGTGGGCGACGACGGAATGGAAAAGGGCGAGGCGACCGTCGCACCAGTATACAAAACGCATTTTTGGGTCGTGGATGATCTGGCTGCTGAGGGCTTGGTGGTTGGTAGACCCAACGGACGAGAGGTAGGAGTGGCAAAGTTGCTCGAGAGGGCGATCACGGACACCCAAGTGGGAAAAGGTGCCGTACCCACGGTGGATGGCGAGGAACTTCGCAAAGGCGAGGGGAGAAAGGGTCAAAGGTGCCATGCTGTCTCGAGTTAAAATAAGGGGAAGGACTGTTGGAGGCTAAGTAGAGCAACTCGAAATGTGAGTAAAGTAACTCGAATTGTGAGTCTAAGTAGATACAGAGAATCGAAAGAAAACATCGGGAGCTAAAGAGGTGGAGATCGCCGGATTCCGCTACAGTGGGTGGGTCGGATTGGCGCCGGAGGGAAAGCGCAACCACCATGTAAAATTTGGATGTCCCTGCATGGTGACGGGAGCAAGGGTGTTACAACGGCGGGAGACAGGGGCGGGAAGGCAAGGCGCCGGATCGAACGGAATGTGGCAGGGCTCGGGTAGTGGCATTGTATGTGGCGAAAGGGAGGGATCAAGTTGAATTGCAATCTATGGTTGAACCAGGGAAAGGAGGAAAGGGCGGCAGTCATGAACAGAAATTGGGCACACGATCCGACGGGTCGTGCGGGTGCGCCTGCTAGGCCATAAATAAAAGTAGGAAACAGGAGAATGCGGTCGGAGTGAAACATGGTGTCATTGGTACTGATATGCGCAGGTCGCAACGGCCCGGCGCGAGGAGACCGAGTCACCGTCCTGGTGCCTACCTGGTGAGGTGGGGCAATGGTGCCAGTGGTGGAAAACAAAGTCTCACGGCCGGTGGCTAAAGTGTTCGCCGAGGAGGGCACAGGTGTTGGTAGGGGTGTTATGTGGTCGGAGAGAGTGTCGAGAGAGGCAATATCCTTCCGGGTCGGGACGGGACCACGGTGAAGGGACGGGGGAGCCAACGAGAGTGGAATCCTCGCGGTTTGGCACACAACCATTGTCGAGGGACGGGGAACACCGTCGAGAGTAAAAAGTGCGATGAAAGGCAATACCCTCGCAGGCTGGCTCACAACCATTGTCGGAGGGACGGGGACACCGTCAAGAAGAAAAAGTGCCACAAAGGGCAATATCCTCTCAGGTTGGCTCACAACCATTTTTGAGGACGGGGACACCGTCAAGAATAAAAAGTGCCAAAAAGGCAATATCCTCTCAGGTTGGCTCACAACCATTTTTGAGGGACGGGGACACCGTCAAGAATAAAAAGTGCCATACAAGGCAACATCCTCTCAGGTTGGCTCACAACCATTTTTGAGGGACGGGGACACCGTCAAGAAGAAAAAGTGCCATACAAGGCAACATCCTCTCAGGTTGGCTCACAACCATTTTTGAGGGACGGGGACACCGTCAAGAATAAAAAGTGCCATACAAGGCAACATCCTCTCAGGTTGGCTCACAACCATTTTTGAGGGACGGGGACACCGTCAAGAATAAAAAATGCCATGAAAGGCAGCATCCTCTCAGGTTGGCTCACAACCATTTTTGAGGGACGGGACACGGGACACCGTCGAAAAGAAAAGGAAAAACACCATTGGTTGTGCGGCGGACGTGACGCACCAGCACTGTGTAGCGGATGGCTAACACACCAATCGAATATCATTGTTAGTTACCATATCCTGTTTTTGAAAAACACGGAATCTCCATTGCTATCTCGTAGCGATGGGGATTGCAGTGTTGCAGGAATTGTGTGCTTGGATGTGTATGTGATGCCTGCAACTCTGGTCTTGTGTCTGTCCTCCGTCTGTCTACCGCTCGAGTCCCGACTCCAAACACTAGTCTGACGGCGGACAAGACCCGAGCATGCATGCAAGGATATTAGGTATGCACTTCCCTTGCCTGCACGCTTCTGGCTTGTCGTAGATTGGACCAATCAGATGTTTCTAACTGTAAATGGCTGACTTGACTTTACCTACTAGCGGTTTGCCTGCCTACTACAGGTTATAGGCGCTCTACGGTAGGTACCTTGACCCATACTACCACGATATCATCGTGTGGAAGACACCAGTAAAAATTACGTAGTACACATCGTGACATGTGTAAAAAAATATACAGAATTTTGAAGACAGTGATTTTGCAACAATGAGTACTTGGGCTGTTTGACATGTTTTCTCTTACCAGAAACCTTGGAAACCATGCAAGACACTACCTTGCCAGTAGGAGGTGACTGCTCACTACCAATTTCCTTCTTGAGAGCAATAATGAGTGTTTCCAAGTCTCTGGCTGTTTTTGCTGTTTTATCTTTGCCAGCTACATCACGCAATTGAGTAAGCTCTTTGTACAATGGGTTCAACACTTCGTGCGAATCAACTGGGTTTGCCACATCTGAAGTCTCATCTCCTGGTCCGACAAAGGAAAAGTCAGAAGCTCAGGAAAAGCCTGTAGAAAACGCTTACCAGAAGGCATTGCCCATACAAGTGAGATAAGCACATGCTAGTCATCTCTGGCTGAGACTGTTTTACGTCTCTGCGATGCATAGTCGAATAAATCACCAGCAAAGACTTTCTCATCCGCAAGGACCTCACATTGAACGTGGCCTTGATTGCCAACGTAATCCATTTGCTCCGTCCAGATTAGTTTGTCCCGAATCAGCCTTGTCAGAAGCTCCAACTTCTGTTTTAGTTTTCTTCTGGGTCTGTGGTACTAGTTCGGCACTAGTACCACGAACACCATGATACAAGGCACAGTAGGTTGTACCTTTCTTCTTCAGATAGGCCAAAACACGGTCGGTGTCACCGTCCAGATGCTTGTATTGTTCCAATTCATCAGTGTTGTTCAAGTCATCTGCAAGTTTGGCCATTTGTTGCATCTGTGCTACTTGACGACGTGTTAGGTGAAGTCCAAACTCTTCTTCAACCATCGCCGCGGTTTTTCCCGGTCCAATGTTGTGGTTGGCAGGAAGTCAGTAGCAGCTGCTGGAACAATGCGTTTGCGTGTGGCCATGTCAATGGCATTTCTTGGGAGGTGTCCTTCATGCTGAGATTTTCCGATTCCGCAGACAAGAAACATAGAAACAGAATCAGCATCGAAGGCCAGCTTCACCTTACAAGTTTCTTTCGAGTTTGTGGCTTTGCTTGTGCTTGTTTGCTTTGGTAGGGACTGGCCCTTTGGACCACGGGAATTGTTCCTATCACAGACCAATGTCGATTGGCGCAACTCTCCCACCGCTGCTTTTGTCGCTGTGTTTTGTCGATGGGTCTGAAAATTGGTACAACAGAGATATTTTCTTCCAGATTTGTTTTGGTTGTGGGAGACCAGCTGACAAAAGCCATGATGATAGGAAGCGCACATAAGTGAATCAAAAAGCTTCGTCATAGAAGCCTTGTTCTTGCTGACACCACCGGGAACAACAGGGAACGTTTGAGGATCAAATCGGAAGATAAAACCCTTGTACATGGTCTGAGTGAGTGAAAACAAATCATGGCGGTCTTGGAAGGCTGCCATTAGCACGTCATCGGTAGGCTTGCACAAGAATCCGTTGAAGGGCAACGTTGCTGTCCATTTCTGCACATTTCAGTGCAGCAACGGCGACATCTATTTCATCTAAGAGGTGGTTTGCATTAGCCATGGTAATGGCAAATGACTCGCAATGGCAAAAACGACGTATATTGATAAGCAATGGCAGTGGTGGGCGAATCGCAATGGCAATGGATAAATGATGTATAAGGACAAGCAATGGCGGTGGCAATGGCGGCCGCATCGCGATGGCAATCGATTTTACGATAGTACTTGTATAAAATATTTGACTGTGAATGTCGATTGGCAAGGCGGCGGGGCAATTCGGCAGGGCGAGTCGGCGGGGCAAGTCGGCAGGGTCAGTGACGCTGACGTCATTGAGGTCAGTTCGACCCTTTTTTACGTACCAGTCGTACGGACTACCGGTACCTAGAGTCGTATCATAATGGTTCTGATGAATTCGGACGTCTTGCCTGCGTACGGCACTAGAGAGGCTTCGCTAGCTACTAGAGTACCTAGCATATATTAATACCTGTTACCTTATTAACAGTAACTTACTACAGTTAAAAGTTAAAACAAAAGATTCTTCCATCCTTCTATCCAAAATCATCATCCTTTGCAACATTCTACTGCCCGAGTACTAAAACGAACAGTGTGTGTGTCGAAACGATCGACCGTTGTTGCCTCTTCAACCAAATGATCCGGTTGCTACAGAAATCATAATATTATAGTTATCCGCCATCCCTCTAAAAGTCTCTTGCAGATTCTCAAAACAAAAAAAGACACGGAAACAAGAAACCTTGTTGTTCTCTCAAAAAGAAAGATTTGTCCACACTCATTGACTGTCAAGTTGTTGGAAGAATCGTGTTTCTTTTTCACAATGGGATGTCTTGCAAGCAAAGAAGCGTCTGCCATGGAGACATCACCACGGGCGACGAATGATGGGTCACCTGTCATGGACGACAACAAGGCAGCAGCATCAACAACAACAGCGATCATTAAAGAAGAAGACTTGAATCCCCAATCCTACCGAGATGAGACAGATGGAGAAGAACTCGTTTTTTTCGACGCCCTCGAATCATTTTCTCTCGCGATCGGAAACATTTCGTATGCTCCTACGTCCACCATGATTCCAGGAGGACGAGGTGCATCTGTGGCACTTCCCAAAAGTATGCTTTCAAAAAATCCGATTCCTACAAAACAGCCTCCCGATCCTTCGGCTCCGACACCCAACAAGAAGGGCAACATCCGCCAGTCGGTGATTGAAATCTGTGAAAAGCTCATCCATGGAAATATAACCATTCATGGATATCCCGGCCAATTGGATGAAGCAGAACTCAATGCCTGTTTGGAATTTCGGGACGAGCTCAAAAAACGTGATTCGGCATATCAGGAAATGGTCCATGCCTACAGTCCGGCGGAAGACGAAGCGTTTGCTCTATGTCGATTTTTACGGGCAAGGGCATTTGATGTGAATGCTATTTTTGCCATGTTGGAAGAAAACAAGGCGGTCGACGTTTGGAAGCAAGCACGTGAAGAGGAATTTTATTACGATTTGGAAAGGGTGTATAACGGATGTCCACTGCCAGTCTTTATGAAGCTGTTTCCGGTTGTCATTTCGGGCTTGGCCAAGAATGGAGCGACTATGTTTTATTTCAAACCCGGTGGAATGGACATGAATGCGCTGGAATGTGTGGCAACCTTGCCAGAATTGGTACCGTACCTATGGTACATGCTGCACCAGGGAGGGATTTCATCCATGCAACGTGAAGTCGAAGCTCATGGGAATGACAAGACTGTCCTATCAGAACGTATCATCGTCTTTGATATGAGAAACATCTCGTCATCCTTATTCAATACAGAGTTCATTAAGGAAGCTGCCAAAATTACAGCCTGCTTCCCCGAAACTATGAACCGAACCTACATGCTCAACGTCCCGACGGCCTTTACCATGGTGTGGGCTGTGGCCAAGTTGTTCATGGAGGCTAGAACCATCGCCAAAATTGGATTCTTTGCTCGGGAAGCTCGTGCCAAACAAGATTTACTGAGTTTCGTTGATTCGAACGAACTCTTGTCCGATTACGGCGGTACCGGTCCTGCCTTTGACGATGTTTTGATTAGCCGACAAGCGGAGGTGGGAGCGTGTTCCCGATGGGTTATAGAATGCCTTACTACGACAGGCCATAATTCATCGATCACTTTGGAGTTGTCAAGTAACGAATTCGCATCTTTCTTCAAGGTGTTTAGCAAAGGGGATAATGGTGCCTATGTGACAGTGACGGCAGAACGTGACGGTAGCGTCGTGATTCCGTCCACACCAGTCAAGAGGGAAAGCGACGGTCCCAAGGGCGGTCATTACTCTGTAACACTGGATGGATCGAAACTCCGAGGACCGGATCTGTTCAAGATTGAAGTTAAGGGTTCTGCGAAGGAACATTATCTTGTTGTGGTTGGTGTTGAGACTGCGTAGCGGAAGGAAAGTAAGGGGGAAAAAACGGGTGCACCGCATCCTACGTCCTAACAAGTCAATGAAATGAGGGTACGGAGCTTTTGCACGCATCGCAGATGCAGAAGTGGCTGTTTTGTTGCCGACAGACAACAGACAAGCGAGCTTTCATTCTCGTCCACGGCCCCGACTACTGTAGTGGGAATCGAGCTCAAATGGGAATAACATACAGAGAGTTGGTGCCGTCACAAGAATGGCTCTACATCGAGCAAACGTCGTGTACTTCAAGGTATGATGAGGTTCAACGGTAGGAACACATCTTTTAGATGAGTTACTACAGCACAAAACGAACGAATCGCAGAACGTTGCAAGTGAAATCAAAGCTGTCAGAACTGTGGAAGGTAAAGGTGCAGAAGAAAACGCCAAGAGAATGCGCAGTAGAAAGAATCGTTCAATAAATAGTGGTTATATTTATATTGTGATTTGTAGCAGAATTTTTTTTAAAAAAGTACATCGCTCTACCAGTCCCAGTAGTCACTGTTGGATGAAATAGACGTCGCCGTCGACAAGACAATGTCGTTATTAGTATCTACCGCTGACGCGGAAGCAATCATTTGCTTCTGGATATGATCGGCAGAAAGAAGATTCCGTGCCCTCTCGTATTGAAGAATGGATTCAATGAGCTGTTTCTTTTTTTCTGCCGTGGAAAGAGTGTTCCAGGTCCAATACACATCACTCTGCGACTGTGACAGATGAGGATGCTGCTGATGCAGATCAGCTGTCCAATCCCAGTAACTATCGTGGTGTTGAACGGGGGAGGAAGAACTTGACGATTTGGAGTTTTCGAGACTCATTAGTTCCATGCGAGTAGAAGAAGTTAGACGTTCCGCAAGCTGTTCGTAGTGGAGGTTACGGTTCGCATACCATGACCAATAATCATCGGATCGGTGTTGTGGCAATGAGGAGCGAACAGAATCGGCATTCGACGAGGAATTCTCGGCCCAGTAGTCATCATGGACCGCCAATTTAGAACCAGTGGTAGATTCGTACTTTTCCCCATCGAGGATCAAGTTGGATTCTATACGAGCAGTCGAGAAGAGTGATTGCACCTTCTCTTCTTCCAGAGTGTCAGAAGGCCAATCCCAGTAGGACACTGAATCGTTGGCATCATCACCTTGGTGCTTGCTTGAAGTATGTTGTACTCGCAGTCCCTCATGCTGCTTTTGTTCTCGTGGATCGGTGAGTGGCAAAAATGTCAACGTGTCTATCGCGATGGGAAGTCCAACAACATTGGAAACGTTCTTGCGGTTAGGTGGCATTGTGTCTTTGATTTACTTTATGTTTGTTCGAATCACAAGATGTATCGTTGCAGTTGCAGATGTTTCGTTTTGGTCTCGAATTGTGTGAAAGAAATGGACGGATCCAATAAAATGGATGGAGTGCCTGTGAGAAGTGGAAAACAACAAAACAACAACTACCCTACCGTCGACTCTACTAACTGTAATAACTGTACTCTGGTACGTCGTAGACTACGGTACTGCAGAAGGAATCATCAAAACACGTTTGTTGTTGTCGGTGCTTGGTGATGATGATCGTTTTTGTAGTACACGTTGTGGGATGAAGAACAATGCCTGTCAACGATATAATTGCCCCGAAGAAGCTTGATCGTGCTTAGAGGAAAATGAAAATGCGTCGCGAACATCATAATCATGAGGTTGTCTCCAAGCTTTGATGTTCATCTGAAATTGCATGTCGGAGTTTTGTCACAATAAAAATAAATGATGTCACTGTCAAATGGACGACGGTCCGGAACCCCGTCTGTTTCCAGCTACGGTAGTAAAATTGTACTGGGAGTACGGTAGTACCGTAGTGTACACGTATCATACCAATGACTCCACGGCAAGGCATGATGCCAACAATACGTCGTATTCTACATAACCACCGTAGCTACCAGTATTTAAGTTAGATTTTCTTCCATTTCATCGTGAAACCGTGACCGGACTCACAGTCAACATCAAACACCAAACAATAAAATATCATTCCAACATGAAATCCTCTGGAGGAATAGACTGGTCCTCGAACAAGAATACGAATTTGGATTCACAGTCAATGCCATTCACATTCCATCTGCATCTCGACCAATGCAGCTGTCCTTTTCATGCTACCTGTTTCCATCTGAAAGGAGTCTTTCTCTAGGATGCAGTTTTATCCTTACTTTTTAACTCGTACCTCGTAAGTTTCCTTCCGGGACTTCGGGATTTGGATTCCATACAGTCCCGTCCCCAAATGCGATTGTCAACTTCACAGTCAGTGCCCAAACGGTATTCAACAGTCAAAAGCCGGTTGCTCTGTGAGCCGTGAGCAATCGCATCTCCACCACGACGTTACCTACCGACATGCATCCAAGGAAATACCTCCATCCCGTCCTATTCGTGCCAATGTTCCAAGGAACTCGTGATTACTGCTTTTAACTCGCATAACGATCGACAGATACACTACTGATCTCACAATTTAAAGTGCACGGGTTCAATATCATGTGAAGAAGTATCATGAATCGGGTAAACCATCAAGTAGGAGGATTGTCTTGCCTTAGGACGAAAATTCGACGATACAGATACCATTCCACGAGACAAAAGTTGACGATACAGGAATTCGGAGATGATCGCCTGGACTTCGTCATAATTGTAACCATTTGCAAGAGATGAGAACAACCAGCTTTTTGACAGAGTTTATAGCTGAGAACTATACGTTGGATTCGATCTGGAATGCGTCATCTTGTGGCCAATGAACCGCGTACTATATATATATATATAGATATCGTATCATTACGACGTACTGTCGTAGTTGATTTCCGTCTGGCCATGCTCCGTTAAATTTTCATCTCTCCGTCCATTTTTCCAACAGCCTTGTTTCGAACGGCAGTAAAGAATGGTGATACCGGTATTAATAGTACCTACCTACTATTCATAACTCTCTGCTCTCTACCGGTGTAGAGAGTTGCTTCCTTCGTGTGACCTTCATCAATTGTCCCTCTCTTTCAGTAACAGTAAGCACTACAGTACACCGTCCAGCAAGTTGCATGTACCAGGTAGATAACTCTAAATAATCATACAAACAACAACAGTGAACAACAAAACATCATGGTGGATTTGGACAGTCTCAAAGCTGATATCGATTCGATCGGTAATCAGATCAAACAAGCCAAGTCGGACAAATTAGACAAAAGTGTCATTGATCCTTTGGTGAAACAACTCTTGGCCAAGAAACAAGAATACGCCGATTACAACAACGGTATTGGCGTAGATGGCAAGCCGTTTGGTACGGTTTCGAATGCAACGAGCAGTAAAAAGAAGGACCCTGCCAAGGCACAGGCCTCTCAAGAAGTGAATCCGGAAAATGCCGCCAAAAAGGCTGCCAAAAAAGCCGAAAAGGCCGCGAAGAAAGCGGCTCACAAGGCAGGTGGTGGCGGTGCTACTGCTACTGCAGCCGACAGCGGTAAAAAGAATCCAGTTGGAGCATCTACTCCTCCTCCTGTTGTTCCTCCAACTTCTGTTGCTGCTACGAACACTGTCAAGGCCAATACTACTACTACTTCTGCAGTTGTTGATGGTCCCAATGTTGCCTCGGCCGTTTCCAATTTCAAAGTTGCTCCTCTTCAAATCGTCATTAATCCCAATGCACCCAAACACGGTGTGATGGATCGTCCCTACATGGCCTTGGCAGTCTCTGTCTTGACGAATACCGACGTTGATTTGCAGATTACGTTGGCACCTCGTGCACCTCGTGCAATGTTGGGATTGGAGAATGGGACGTTGGTGGGAGACTTGGCCATGGCACGGTTTTTGTATCGTCGTGCTCCTGCTGGACCGTGCAATGTCCTTACTTGTACCATCGAACAAGAGGCATTGCAAACGTCGTGGATCGATTATGCATCCAGCATGACACAAGTTGGTGTTGACCAACGACTCAAAGGTTTGGCCATGACCCTCGAACATGCATTGCAAACTCGGACGTATCTGGTGGGATATTCTCTCTCCATGGCCGATTTGGCCTTGTTTGCCGTCTTGGGATGGCCGTGTGCCTTGACACAAAAGACTGCCATTCTAGCACAATTACAAGACTATCCCTGTGCCACTCGTTGGGTGAAAATGTTGGCATCACATCCAGCGTTGCAAAAGGCGACGCAATTGGCCCTGGGTGATGCCGAAGAAGCAATCTTCAATCATGACGATGTCTTGGAACCGATGGTATCAGGAATGAATGTTCTGGAGGGTGCCATTCCGGGACAAGTCGTGACGAGATTCCCCCCCGAACCCAGTGGCTACTTGCATGTACGTACACATATTATATGAGTGTGTATTTTTTTTTTTAATGGAACCCAAAGTTTGGCATGGATGAATAGCGTTGCGGGATGTGTGATGTGATGTATTGCTAACTATTATTTTTTTGCTTCCCCTACCAACACAACCATTTTGCATCGTACCACCTTTTTGTCTCCTTCGAAAAAATATATGCAGATTGGACATTCCAAAGCGGTATTGTTGAATGATTATTATGCCCGTCGTTACAAAGGACGGTTGATTGTTCGATTTGATGATACCAACCCAACCAAGGAAAAACAAGAGTACCAACAATCGATTGTGGAAGATTTAGAGCTGCTGGGAGTCCATCCCGATGTTGTGACATACACTTCCGACTACTTTGGAGCCATCCAAGCCAAGGCTCTGCAGTTGATTCAAGAAGGCAAAGCTTACATGGACGACACCCCGCAAGAGCAAATGAAGGAGGAACGTGCCAATCGCATCGAGTCCAAATATCGTAACAGCCAGACGCCGGAACAAGCCCAACAGTTGTTCTTGGACATGTGCGAAGGGAAACCGGACACGGAAACTTGGTGTCTACGAGCCAAGATCGATATGAAGAGCGACAATGGAACTTTACGCGACCCTGTCCTCTATCGACAGAACTTGACACCCCATCACCGAACTGGTATCACGTACAAGGCATACCCAACGTACGATCTCGCATGTCCCATTGTCGATTCGTTGGAAGGAGTCACCCATGCTTTACGTACAACCGAGTACAACGATCGTGACGAACAGTACCAGTGGTTGTTGAAAGCATTGGGATTGCGTCGAGTACGTATCCATGCCTTTTCTCGTGTAAATTTCCAATACACAGTCCTTTCGAAGCGCAAGCTGACATGGTTTGTGGATCAAAAACTTGTAAATGGATGGGACGATGCCCGTATGCCGACCGTGAGAGGCGTGGTTCGACGTGGTGTCCAAGTCCCTGCACTCAAAGCGTACATATACAGCCAAGGAGCATCTCGTCGTGTGGTTAATATGGTTTGGAACTCGTTTTGGGCAGAAAACAAAAAGATTCTTGACTCATCTGCCAAACGGTACATGGCCATTGATGCTGCCAATCACGTTCCGTTGACTGTCGTCAATGGTCCCACGGTAGACTCGAACACTTTTTTAACAGCAGCTTTTCATCCAAAAGATGCTAGTATGGGCGAGCGTGCCATTCGAATTTCGAAAGATGTCATTTTGGAGTCTATTGATGTGGAAGGAATCGTTGAAGGCGAGAGTATTGTGTTGATGCGCTGGGGTAAGTTGATGGTTTAACAGGGCTTGAGGAGGAATAATTTCCACACTTACCATATGTTGATGTATTTGATTGTTGCAGGTGTTGTCAAAATCACCAAGGTCGAAGAGACTGATGGCAAAGTCATGGCTATCACCGGTGAGTTTATTCCCAACGGGGACTTCAAGACTTGTAAACGCAAGTTGTCTTGGATGGCAAAGGTTTCTAGCAACGCAACGGTCGTTTTGACCGAGTTTGATTATCTGGTGAGCAAGGACAAGCTTGAGGAAACGGACAGATTTGAAGATTTCGTCAATGAAAACACCCTGGCCACAACAACAGCAGTTGGTGACGCCGGCCTAAAGACCTTGCAGCAACATGATATTATCCAGTTAGAACGTCGTGGATTCTACCGCGTAGATCGACCATACATCAGTGATGCCAAACCGATCGTGCTATTTATGATTCCAGACGGCAAGACGAAATCAATGAGTGGAATGACAGGAAAACTGATTCACCATTAGTAGAAAATGGTATGTGTAGGTTGCAGACAGCTCACACTACTCTTTGATTTGAATCTTTGATTAAAAAATTTGGGTAGTTGCTGGTTCTCTACCCATTTGGTAGAGGACACTGAAAACTGCAAGGAAAAGATCCATAGTATTTCATAACTGTATTACAGGCATCTCTCTTCGTTGGTTGCTTTTTGCCATGAGACACAACTACTAACTGTAAGTCATTTGTGTAGTAGTAGAATGAGATCGTGGCATCACATTAAATGTTCATCAACGTTCATCCTTGATAAACGGTGGGATGTTGCCCAAACCTCATTTCGAAATAATGTTCTATACCGCATTTTAGAGGACTAAGCAAGTAAAAAATCCCGTTCCATGTCTATGCAACCCAATCAGAAGCATTTTTGCAAAACAGGGAAGAGACGAGATCTAGCAACGACAATGCAAACTCAAAAGAACCCTTTTAGGATTCCAATGTATTCTTTCCGCTGTATATGAGCGTAAAGTGACTAAAAGTAAGCAAACACAAGATTTGGTTTTCCCACACGTCGAGAAACATTCCCCATCTGAACAGCGTTGAGCTTCCTCACCCAGACCGACCGTGGTGCACGCCGAATGCATAAAGATCATGTTTGAATGGAAACCATCCTCCACAATTGATTTCCCAACATGTCGTAAATCTTTTGCAATACCGTCAGGATTGAGAAAAATACCTCGACGGGGATTACAAATCAATTTTGGACGATGTTTTAGATACAAACCTTGACAGTTAACATGACGAATCGAAAATCCACGGGGATGGGAAAATATCACTAACCCGCGTCAAGGGGTGGGAAGAATACCTCGACGAGGTGGGAAATCAATTTTGGACGATGTTTTACATACACACCTTGACTGTAATGTTATGAATCCAATGGTCTTTATCCACTCGACACAGAATTGTTGGAAGTTTGAGGTAAGACGTGCCGGAAGGCATCAGATATCGGCTCGATCCATAGGGGTGGGAAAATATCCCTAACCCGCGTCAAGGGGTGGGAAGAATACCTCGACGGGGTGGGAAATCAATTTTGGACGATGTTTTACATACAAACCGTGACTGCAATGTTACGAATCCAATAGTACGTAATCATTCGACACAGAATTGTTGGAAGTTTGACGTAAGACGTGCCGGAAGGCATCAGATATCGGCTCGATCCACAGGGGTGGGAAAATATCCCTAACCCGCGTCAAGGAATTGGAAGAATACCTCGACGGGGTGGGAAATCAATTTTGGACGAAGTTTTACATACAAACCGTGACTGTAATGTTACGAATCCAATAGTACGTAATCATTCGACACAGAATTGTTGGAAGTTTGCCGTGAGACGTGCCGGAAGGCATCAGATATCGACTCGATCCACAGGGGTGGGAAATTATCCCTAACCCGCGTCAAGGAATGGGAAGAATACCTCGACGGGGTGGGAAATCAATTTTGGACGATGTTTTACATACAAACCTTGATTGTAATGTTATGAATTTAATGGTACGTTCCCATTCGACACAGAATTGTTGGAAGTTTGACGTAAGACGTGCCGGAAGGCATCAGATATCGGCTCGATCCACAGGGGTGGGAAATTATCCCTAACCCGCGTCAAGGAATGGGAAGAATACCTCGACGGGGTGGGAAATCAATTTTGGACGATGTTTTACATACAAACCTTGATTGTAATGTTATGAATTTAATGGTACGTTCCCATTCGACACAGAATTGTTGGAAGTTTGACGTAAGACGTGCCGGAAGGCATCAGATATCGGCTCGATCCACAGGGGTGGGAAATTATCCCTAACCCGCGTCAAGGAATGGGAAGAATACCTCGACGGGGTGGAAAATCAATTTTGGACGATGTTTTACATACAAACCTTGATTGTAATGTTACGAATCGAATGGTAAGTATCCATTCGACACAGAATTGTTGGAAGTTTGACGTAAGACGTGCCGGAAGGCATCAGATATCGGCTCGATACATAGGGGTGGGAAAATATCCCTAACCCGCGTCAAGGGGTGGGAAGAATACCTCGACGGGGTGGGAAATCAATTTTGGACGATGTTTTACATACAAACCGTGACTGCAATGCTACGAATCCAATAGTACGTAATCATTCGACACAGAATTGTTGGAAGTTTGCCGTAAGACGTGCCGGAAGGCATCAGATATCGACTCGATCCACAGGGGTGGGAAATTATCCCTAACCCGCGTCAAGGAATGGGAAGAATACCCCGACGGGGTGGGAAATCAATTTTGGACGATGTTTTACATACAAACCTTGATTGTAATGTTATGAATTTAATGGTACGTTCCCATTCGACACAGAATTGTTGGAAGTTTGACGTAAGACGTGCCGGAAGGCATCAGATATCGGCTCGATCCACAGGGGTGGGAAATTATCCCTAACCCGCGTCAAGGGGTGGGAAGAATACCTCGACGGGGTGGGAAATCAATTTTGGACGATGTTTTACATTCAAACCTTGACCGTAATGTTACGAATCCAATGGTACGTATCCATTCGACACAGAATTGTTGGAAGTTTGGGGTTGTCTTTAGATTGGAGAAGTGATTGAACAACTGCCGATCCGGCTCTAATCATTACTTGTACAGGCCTGTTCAATTGGTATTCAGTATGTTGGAATTCAAATGATGTTCAACTCCCCTTGAAGATCTTATTAGATGCAAGCTATGTACTCCTTGCTCATCCGGCAGATAGGCATTTCATCGATTGACACTCCAATCAGGTTTATGTCCTTTGAGTTTGAAGTTCTCAAGTACCGTGTGAACTTCTGCCTGCCATAAATTCCATGATTTTCTTCATAAACGGGTTGGACAAGGCTGTGCATTCATTCTTTGTCTTGGTGTTTGTTGTTGCAAATCACCATTATATCACATTTATAGTTTGGGATTGGCGATGGGTTGAATTTCGAGCTCTAGAGACCAAGGGAGCTTTACACTATTCTCTGTTGCTTTCTTTGATCTTGTACATCGTCGGTAGGCGTGACGACCATCCTCTGACGTCTCGTCATCTCCTCGTCTACTACCTGTAAAAAAACAAATTCGCCCACTCTAATTGAAAATCTATTTTAAGGCTATACCAACTACCAGCTGCGATCGATTCCCCATTTGAGAAGTTGGCTCACCCCACGCCTGCCCCCCAAGGGGGCGGGGCAAATTATGCAACAGCATTCCTTACACTCAGTACCCTGTTGCCCACCACTCAGTACTTGAAAGGCAAAAAACCTCACGAATGAGGAAAAGTCCAAACCGGTGATTGTCAGATATGGCGTGGTCTTCCAAAAACAATGCTGGGAAGGCTGCAATGGAACACATAAAGTTGTTGGGTGTGTTGATATCTTCTACCTGTTGCAACCCAATAGGGCGGATTGTACGTGCAAAAGAAGCCTTCTATGCCAAGCACCAGTAATATTTCCAATGAAATAGTACCGTCCCTCTGCACTTGACACTCGGCTGAGCTATGATGCCATTTTTTCCATAGAAATGTCAGTGCCCATCACAACTCTATCAGGAATCCAACCCTAACCCTCTCCCTTAGACCCTTTCCGACTAAATAAGAGAAACACAATCTTTCCGGTCGGCCACCGGTAATGCATGATGCCATGCACAAGACAGCGGTAGTTTGTACTACCGCTGGGACGATCTCTTCCGTTGCACTGATAGATCGTCTGTGGATTCTTAGTTCCCCAGGCTCTGACAAACCTGGGTTAAGCCCCCCTACCACGACAAGGTGATCCACTCAGGGGGGTAAGTTTTCCATCAATTGTTAACTGTAAGTACCGTTGAAGTTTACCATCAATTGTTAACAGGAAGTTCCGTGCAACATTCTTAACGCTTTTAACGGATCGATTTCATACTTACACGATCTTATGATGACATACGAGTAGAGTTCGGAGGAGGTTTTGACTGCCTCATGTGGATAGAAATACGGGGTTGTATAGAGTTTATATTTTTGATTGCGAAATTTGAAAATCTTAACGATCATCGTTGCGGTTTAGGGTTAGGAAATCCCAACGATCTTTCTATCTCTCTTTTCTTATTCTCAACTCTCGTCGCTAGCTACCGTCCCGTAGCTAGCCACTCCTTTGACTCTACGACGTAGTCCTCCACAATTCTACGTAGGCTTTTTGGCGTCACACTTCCTTCTTCTGGAGTCAATAGATGTCGTGCTGCACTCCCTTGGGCAAATATGGATCAATCTTTCGTAGAATCGATACACATCAACCCGTCGAGATCAAGACCAAAGACAGAAATCTCCACCATACGCCCACCGTAGATTATTCTTTCTCCCTAGCATACTATGCTTGTATATTAATAGAAAAGGAAATCAAACCTTTGTTTTTCAAACGATGAGATGGAAACTCGGACAAACCTCCCTTCACATATCTTGGCCTTCACAGAGACTACAATGGCCTCGACATTGAACAAACCTCCAGTCACATCGCCATTTCCGGTTCCACATAAGTTGTACATCTCTCCCTTCTTGCACTGTTAGATTGTCTATGCATTCTTTGTTCCCCTGGCTATGACAACCATGGCTAAGCCCCCCTACCACGACAAGGTGATCCACTCAGGGGGGTATCTTTTGGCATTATTCACAGTCAATAGGCGAAATAAGATATTCGTACGATACATTGATTTCATGCCATTGTTTCTGAAACTTGAGAGATTGTTTCCCCACCCTTTGGAACGTGTTAAGGTTCTCTCACCCCGGTCGCACCATTTTCTCCACCCCTATGGTACGAATCGACACATTTCGATTTCTTCTAATCCTCTATTTTACTGCGCCACACGGATTCCATGAATATTTTTGGTTTTGGTTGAGCAGGGACCTTTGGTTTCTCGCTTCAGCAGGCCATTTACCCAGATGTTTGATCTATTCTATTTCCATTTGGATAGATTCGACATGGTACCTTTCCTACTCGTATGTCCAATGATATTTGATTGGAAGCACATAATGACCGTATGAAGAAAAAATAATGATTTTCCCTACGTCAGAGGTCAAATATTTTTCTTTCATCTTTACTACTTGAAGTACGACTTACATTTAGTACGTCGTAAATGCAATAAACGGTTCTTGTCAGCTCTATGAAATACTACTCTCTAGCTAGTAGAGTAGGAAGTAGTCGCCGTCTTATTCACAGCTTCACAGTCAGTCGGTTCCGCGCGACCAATTTTGCAACAGTTCGGGATTTTAAAAAGCGCGGAGTGCCCACAACAGACTCTCCTTCTATAAACTCATTTCGTGTCCTCGAAACCCACTTTGCATGAACAATTTTACCATGCCATTTGACAACAAGGAAAAACGAAAGCGATACGACGCCTCGAGGAAGGAGTCGAGAGCAAAGTACGACAGAGAGAAGTACGAAAGACTCAAGGCGAAGAAGAAAGAGAAGGAAAGACAGGACGAAACAAAGAATCATCAATTGGCGAAAGAGTCACCAAAACAACGAGCCGCTATCAGCATGAGCACCACGGTGAGTATGTAATTGTAACCTTCGTGGCACACTTACATTTTATACCAAATTGAACTCATTCATGTTATTGCACCTTGAAAAGACCCCACAGAACCGCCATGGTGATGGCCGGAAGATTCTCCAAAGACGCGACGACAATGATGATGTTGTTGGCATTGGTCATCTTTTGTTGGAGTCTGTCCAGCGTTCGTCTGTAAGCTTTGATCTTCCTCCACGTGTAAGTATTGAAATTGGTATCTTGATGATGGTGCTTCTGTCGGCGACTTGCCTTGATTTGACGTAGACGAGAATGTCTTTTGGTCTTGACTGTCACTACAGGAAGATCATCTACAACAACGACACAAGAACAAGAAGATGAACATCAAATCCAAGACACCAAGAAGCATGGCATTCGAGGCAGCTGGACTTCGACCATTCGAAGAGCTGGCTTTCGATTCGGAGCCGAGGCGGAGACACCCTCCGGAAATGGACCGAATCTTATGGAAACTCCCCACTGTGAATCCCAACAGAAGGCGTTATCATCGTCGCTCACGATTATCCCCAAGACCAAAGCTGGGATAATGGTATTCTTGAAACAACAACAAGGTGCTCATCAGCATGATTATTTCGTTCGAGAAGAGATGGAAACCCAAAGATTTGCCAAAGAGTTGGAAGCTATAGAGCAGAGAGCTTCGTGCAGCAAAGGCGCAAGCAAAGGATCATAATATCGAGGAGATCCTTCAGCTCATCCAAACTATTGCCATGGATGATGAAGAAGCGATAAATGAAGTGGTAAATCTCATTTCCCTAGGCGGACAACTGAAAGATAAAGATCCGGCTGCTCGTCGTTTGGGGTTTAACAAAGCAGAGGAAATATACGCCGTAACAGAGGAAAATTGTGTGGAGACGCTCGAAGCTAGAGAGGAGAGGAGCAAGGAGTTTCGTGCCGCAAAGGCGCAATCAAAGGATCAAAATATCGAGGAGATCATTCGGCTCATTGAATCTGTCGGAATTGATGATGAAGAAGCGCAAAATGATGTCGTGACTCTCGCTACTCAGGGCGGACAACCGAAAGACGAAGAGCAGGCTGCCCGTAGTTTAGGGTTCTACAAGGAAAATCAGCCAACACTATCTAAGTCAAAGGATTCCGATACAGGAGGAGTGAAAGCAATTCCGTCGGCGGAAAAGGCATTCCCAGAGCCCCAGCGGAACGTTACCTTGAGTGGCGGCTCGCCCAAGGAAATGTACCAACCTCTGACAAGATCTCTTTCTTCTATCTTCGAAACGGAAAATCAACCACCACCATCTACATGTAAATCGAAGGACTCCGAGACTGGAGAAGTGACCGCAATTCCGTCGGCGGAAAGGGCAATCCCAGAGACAAAGACCGTGAATGACGACTCGCTCAAGAAGTGCCACTACCTCTGACTCCATCTCTGATTTGCATCAGCGAAACGGAAAATCAACCTCCACCATCTACACACAAAACGCAAGACTCCGAGTCTGGAGGGTAATCGTCGTTTCGTCACAACCAAAGGCATTCCCAGTGCCCCGGTGGAAATTTACCTTGAATGGCAACTTCTCCATCTCTGAAAACCACTCAGAAATAGCGGCGGCGCCTTTGCCAGTGTTCCCACCAAGGCTAAAGCTTCTTCCGTACCCTGTCTTCGTAAAATGGATCTTGTTACCGCTAAAAACATTGCAGCTTCTCTTGGATGTGCTGTTCCACCTCGTATCACAGAGATTGAGGAGGCCCATCGTAAGTTCGAAGCAGACAATGTAACGATTTTGTGTTGAGACTATTTTTTTCGTATGGCTCACTTGCCCCATTGCTTTGCCAATACAGTGCCTTTTTGGGGGAGCAACGATACCAAGGTTGACTGTTCGAATGGACATGTCTCTGATTCGACAAATGGTCTCAAACAGGCCGACCCAAACAGTACGACTGTTTCTTTTAACGCTTCGTCCGGAGGCCAGAGCAGTAAAGTGGACAAATGGGACACAGCTGTTGTTGGTGATGCTGGCGTAGAATCCGAGACCACAGTAAGGACGGAGATTCCGTTGAGGCAGATACTTCTCCCGTTGATGAAAAGAAACCAACAGCAACGCTCAAGAATGACATCACTCCCCCCGTTGACATGATCGAGATCCTCGATGACTCTGATGAAGACGTGGAGATGATATCCGCCTCCTCCAAAAGTCGGCAGGAAGACGCTGCCGCGTCGATTTTTCTTCGTTGTGCTTCCTCGACGAAAACTGGCACTATTCCAAATGGTAACAACAAAAGTGGCAACGACATGCCGGTGGCCGACAAAGCGCAATCTTGTTCTTCACACCTCAATCGTTGTGTTCCCATTCCAGCTGGAGGAACCCCTCTCCCATCGCCATTTCACTTCCAACTTGCCGAACCAATCATCAGAGGCGAATTTCAATTGAACGCTGTTGTCAATGTGGCATGTCAAGGGGAATTGACTACTGGTTGGTGCAAGGGGCGCTCTGGCAGCGGTAAAAGTACCGTGTTGAGTTCCCCAATGGGGATTGCCATTATTACACCAACCTTCGAGTTGTTGAAAATGCCAACGAGGTCCGATTCGTCCCTCCAACCAACAATTTTTAGAAACAAGCAACGTCGACGTCGGCGTCGACTCTCAAATTGGCCAAAAGCCTCTTCTTTTATCCGAACACTGCAGATGACAGATCAGAGCAGAGCAATCGCATAGTTTGAAATGACAACGGCGTCCAAGTCGGTTCCCGCCAAAAAAAATATCGATTTGTTGATTCACATTCAATCAACGTCGAATGCAGACTCGACTCGAATCGACTCGACTTTCCCATTGGCCAAGACCTTTCGTTTTGTTTATTTATCCGAAACAAAAACAGGTGATAAAATGCCATCACAGTCATCACATTATTAATACTACTCCGTATATGTAATATTGGAACTTGTCCAGTTCCAGAGTATCAGTCTTTCCATAAAATTATTGTGTACGATAGCAGAATGGGAGGTCGTTCTTATAGTGCCGCTATGACTGGGTCGTATCATACTACCGGTACTACGATCGTACGTACTACTAAGTCGTACTAGTACATGGTCGTTCAGTTCCTTCCGGAGTTGATCGAACGTGTAGAAGTCTACTCTTTAACGACTGTATGAAGTCTACAGTAGACTAGTAAAGTTTTTTTTATCGGTATCCTTTTAGTACGATGTACTACTTCGTACTACGTAGTACGTATCTACCGTACTCTACTACGGTAGAAGTGGAGAGTATGTCTGACTACTGGTAATATCCTCGGAGTAGTACGATCCTACCTCCATAATATTATTTTGCTATGATATATCATACATACAACGAGAGAACATCATCCACACCGCAACCGCCGCCACGTCCAGCTGGTGTGACATCTCAGGTTCAATCAATCAATCCTCTCTGTGTCTCTCTCTGTGTGTTGTCCTTGTTTTCTATAAAACGTATGTATCTCTCATTGTTGTTGTCTTTGTCTTTCCCGTTGAACTTGTTTGGATTGATGGATTGATTGACTGTTCGCACCTCTACTCTTGTCAGTCACAGTCAGTCGCTTGGTCCCTTTTGGTCGAGTGGATTATAATAATATTATATATCCAATATTACATATTATTATATACAAGGAAAATCCTGTATTTACGTTCCTATTCCACCACCAACCAACCATGTCAACGTCGGCTCCAGTATCGTCGTCGATGTCATTGTCGTCGTCTTCCTCCCACAAGACAACAACAACAACGACATCGACATCGACGATGCAATACGCATCGAATTTGTGCAGTCAAGGTCGATCGGCTTGGCAACAACAACGGTACGTGGAAGCATTGGAACAGTTCGGTACGGCTGTTCGATTGTTGGAATCATCCTTGGGTGGGTATCATCCCCTCGTCGCAAAGACGTATTATTGGATCGGATTCATTTACAAACATTCCTTGACGAACACTGCAACAACATCAACCACAACAACAACCACAACAACTTCGGACAATTCTACTGCCACCGCTGCTGTCGATCTACAATATCTGTTATTGGCATTGGCCGCCTTTACAAAAGTGCAAAGGATTCGATTGTCACTACCGGAAA
>JAGRRH010000107.1:0-60373 GCA_019154785.2 Nitzschia inconspicua
GCGTGATCATTGCCAGGGCACCATACTCTTCAAGGGCAAGGGATCGAGCTTCTTCGACTTCGGAACTACTGGGCGGTGAGCTGGAATTCTTGAGGAAAGATGATGCGGTACGTCCGATGTGACCTCCTGCTGCCTCGAATACATCCATGAGGCTTCGCAGTTTTCATGAAGTCCGTGTTCATATGTGGCGGCCTGTGTGAAACAGCTAAGGGCTCGCTCCGCTTGTAGGAAACTGACTCCTGGCACCGTAGCAGTGCTTTCGCCTTCATGAGTTGACTGCGGATGTTCTTGAGTAGACCGACAACGTCAGAATCGGCGTTTATCTTCTTCCAGCTTGGGCCCGCTTCGAGCCTGTCCCGCAATGTCTGGGAGCATTGTCCAAGGATTAGAGCAAAGATCCGCTGCAGTTGTTCTTCCCGGCGTATCGTTTTTCCACGTACACCTTGAGCTGCAACTCGTACATCTTTGTTTCCCAATACTGGCATTTGCGTCAGGCTCGGTGGTTCTTGTAGTCCGGGATGTCCATCTCGATCAAACAGTTCCGCAGGTCGCCCGCCTTTTCGTAGCTGCGACCAACGTACTCGGCGATCTCCTTGAGCACCGTGGAGAACATGTCCTGCGTTGAGCTGGGCAGACCAATGTCGAAAACAAAGTCAGCGATGTCATCGCATTTCCTTTGAACTTGCTTGATGGGACGGGCTGTTGCCCGCGAACTCCTCCTCTGTTGCGTCTGGAGGGCTTTCGATCATCACCTTGGACATTTGTCTTGTCTTCAGCGGTCTTCTCGAAGCCTTCGTGGCCGCTCATGTCGGCAGCGTTGGACATATCTGCCGGCGAGCTCTGCTTCTAAGCCTGGCGAGATTGTTTCTGTCGGCGAGCGTTGCTGCGAGCCTGACGAGATTGAAAGTCACCTGTACAACTTCTGGTACAGTTTTGATGCTCCGTTCTCGTTAAGGGAAACGGATCACGCTACTACCAAGGTTGAAGGTGATGTGAGGTTATGCCTTTTTGAGGAAATGTTGGAACAACTATTGAGACAATTGGTTGTTTTCATTAAAACATTACTTTAAAGTAGTTTCCTCAAAAAAGTGAGCTCATCAACACTAGAAGTGTTGGCAACTTCTTTGAGGAAACGATTTACTTTTCACAACATCCGAATAAGATCGGCATTGGTGTGTCTGAGAGAATTCTTTCTCTTTGACCTGCTGAGCGGATTCTTTCTCCTCGTCTGCTCGAAAGAATCCTTTGCCTTCAACCATCAGAGCATGAGTGACGTCAACATCGTCCTCTGTGTCGACATCATCATTTGTAGTCGGCATGCTCGCGCCTGCTCCAACAGTAGGCAAATGTGCAGCGGGAACAACAACAACAACAACCAGGATGGAACCACCAGGAGGAGTGAACAGTACAACAAGGTCCAGCCGAAAACGACCCCGCGTGGAGGCTGACAAGAACCAGCAACAAGTACCATTAAAACTCTCCAAGAACAAGAACAACAACAACAATAGAACGACTATTCCTGAGAATGACAACTTCAACAACAACAACAACATTGGAATCTTCGATGGAGTTCTAACTGTCGATCAATGCAACGAACTGATTGCTGTTCACGAAAGTCATCGGCATGCTGGTTACATACACCATTTGACCATTACTCGAGTTGCCGATTTGTCATCATCATCATCATCGTCGTCGTCGTCGTCCTCCTTTGGCATTGACAGTACCATTGATCCATGCACGACAGATTTGTTGGACGTTGGTGGAAGAATATTTTGATTGTACATTGGACTTGTTTCCAGAATTTACGGCACTCATGGCATGGCATACAGGTTCGTTCTTGAAGACACATTTTGATGCCAATCGTGACTACTTACAAGATCGACACTACAGTGCAGTACTGTACTTGAATGATCCAAACGACGACGACCCTGATGGTGATGAATTTGACAAAGAGAGAACCAGTCGAAACCGAAATGGCTTTCAAGGTGGTGATTTAGTGTTTTCTTTTCCACGAAACAAATCCAACGACGACGAGGAATCATCACAACAACAAAAAACAACGACACAAAGCTGTAGTCCATCCAACGTTGTGTGTTTTACGGACGTTCGAATTCGACCAAAAGCCGGACGATTGGTATGCTTCCCATCCACGGAACGGTATTTGCATCGTGTCGACGAAGTTACGTACGGGACACGATACACGTTGACGTTGTGGTTCACACGAAACCAAACGGCTATGGAAACACTCGATTCGTTACAGCAACGATTGCCGTGGGTGATTTCCAACACAACATCATTGGACGATGAAACGATGTGGCTGGAAAGAATCCTACCAGTGTCGTCACAACATGGTGATGGTGGAACGATGGAACAACCTTGGGAAACTCCCAAACAAGCGGAACAGTTGTTTCAAGAAACCATGGTACGGGCTCAATTGCAATGGGATGACGTTACCAAATCTGGACATCGCCACAAATTGAATCATTGGATGCAACCACCAATGTGAACAAACGAGACGATACTGCAACGATACTTCGACGATCGGTATGGAAGATACCACAATTGGTCCTCCAAATCGTCGCCTACTGTGGTGGAAACGTGATGTTGCCTTGGGAAGTTTAGAAAAGGACGACTTGCAAACACTCATTCATGAATGGAACCAGTACGTCCAAAGACGTTTTGTAGGACTGCAACAAGCAGCTCGACGGTGGATGGAACATGGAATGGTTACCAATGTTACAAACTCGGAACTATTACTACCATCATCATGATAAACCTCTCAAGAACACAGACCTGGAATGTGATCCATCAGCCTTGTTGGATAGACGACCACGGGCATGACTACAGTTCGGATAGTAATATATGAATGTATGACACCATTCTGAGCTACTACGTACGACTACCGGTAGTATTACGGTAGTAGCTAGCTGTACAAGAGTACCGTAGTTCTATTACGGAATTTGCTCACGTTCCCGCCGATATAGGCCGTCTGTTCTTCCCTCCATCTTCCACCTGGAAGATACGACCGATGGTTTTGATTTCACGACGTGCGCATTGATCATCACAATCAATGAAGAGATCCATTTATCATACAGTTACAGCATGAGGACAGGTCTCTTTTCATTACAACAACAACCATCACCTTTGCTCGAACTATCCAAATCAAGCAAATACATCGCACTACCTAGTCACTGGAAAGGGACGCTAGTCACTCTATATCACTTCGTTTTCTTCCCCACTACCATGATTCTTCGGCCCTCTTTGTTGCTTTTGTTGTTGGCATCTGAATCCTCCTATACGGTTGATGCCCTTCATTGGGTGGACGTTCCCGGGGCGATCATTACGAACACTCGCCGGTTTCTCAATTTGAGTGGTATTAGTGGATATGCTCATTCCAGCAAAGAAAGTCCCTACGATCGTGTCATGGGCCATCCTGTCTTTCAAGTTACCACTCCTTGGGGAAGTGCCTACATGAATATGGAAAAGCTCGATTTGGACGACATAATGAAAAGTGACGAGGTCGATTTGGACGATGTAGCGTCGGAAAGGCAACCTTGGCAAGTGACTCCAACCAGTATCGCACAATATCGTTGTATTATATGGACCCAGACGATGCGTTGTCCGCACACGCGGAATTCTTACAAATGGAACAAATGTCCAAGGCCGACATTCGAGTGACGACGGTGAGTCTGGCCAAGGCATTGCGCAGCGCCGCAAATTTGGGCAACGGGTTGTTGACGGGACAACCAATCGATTACAAGACGGGTAAGGTACTCAGTACGAGGAAGGAGGATCGTTGCGACACAAAATCATGCCACCCAGAAAACAACTGTTCTATGCCGCACGGTGTTACGGAAAAGAACGGGTAGGATTGTTTGGCACTTCCGGTTCGTCACAGGATTCCGCACGAGAATTGGCCGTGACAGCCGTATTGGGAAATTCCGCCCTGTCGCTGCGGAACTTACAGCGTCGACAGGCCAAGCGTGATCGCAAAATCAAGACAGCACCCAAAACGACATGGGAGGCCCAATACGGGCACATGGACGGTCAACTGGGCATCCCCGTATTTTATGCCCGTGGCATGGAACGACAACATCCATTATGGAAGGGACTGGTGAGTGGCCATCGCCGCGAAACTCCTCTCTTTTTCAACTACGAAGATTTGGAACGGGCATGGAAAAAGACCCGGTCCAAAGACAAGCCAGAAGAACCGACCGTTGAAGTGTTCAACTTGTGGGATGTCTTGACGTCCATGGATAAGGAACAAGATCGACAGCGGATTCAATCGGCACGGTTGCCCATCACGAAACGAGCACTACAGGCCGTCACCAAGCCTCTGCAACGGCGGTTGTCTGCTCTGCCTACATCCAACAACAAAAATCCTCTCGATTTGGATAGTATCACCTTTGTACCGTCCAGTGATGCCTGCTTATACAAGGAATCTATTACAGCGCGGGGCAATGGTAAAGCTAGATTGCGACCGATGCGATAAATCGCGAAATACTACAGCAAGACGACTATTGTTTGTAACAAAAAATCTGCTCGACATTCACAATCGCCTGTACTAATCAACAGTCATCGTTTTTTTTGTGGCGCATGCCTTAAACAATCACGTAGCGGCTGATAGGCCTCCATTGTTGTCGTCTCCTCTTCCAACCAAATCTCTGACAGTGAATTGAAAAATAATGTACCTGGGGAAACTATCTTGGCTGAAGGTACCACTGCGTAGTAGATGGATCCAAATACTCGTTGAAAATCTAGCCGAATCCACTATCAAAACAACCACCGCCACCACCAAAGTCACCTCCACAATCGCCTCCGCCACCACCAAAGCCACCTCCACAGTCGCCTCCGCGATAAAAGCCACCAGCATCGCAGTTGTGGCCAGCACCAGCATTTGTGATCCTGTTTCACCGCCGTATAAAGTGGCGTCATAAAACCCATAAAATGAGGAAAGCTACCAAAGCTTTGCCTGGTATTTTGCTCGGCACGTTTCGTCCTTGGCCTGGAAGTTGTTCCTGTTCCGCCGTGTCTTGTTCCACCACTAACCGCGACCGGTGTCGATTGATCGCAACCCATATTGTTGTTGGGAGGAAGAATGTTTCTTGTTTCCTTTCACACACAAAAAGAAGTTATGAGACTTTTTGTTTCATAAAATAGTGTCATCGTGACGGACCGGCCTGATGGAGACCATTGCCGATCGTGCTGCAGATCTCTCTTGAATGCCAACGGTCTCAAAAAAAGAGATGTGTTTCGATCTTAAATCTTGGTCGGGTGTCGGGTGGTCGGAATTCTGCAGACGTGCAGATTGAGGATGATGCAAGAAGATATCATACTGTTAGAATTTTGATTGGACGTGTTTGGAGCGTATACTAATACCGTAAGATCGTATGCTTAATCGTAGTAGCCTGATGACATCAGTCAGAGCCTTCCCGCCGGCCGCATCAATTTTATGCGAACGCGCAACACGATCATTTTTGACACTTGGTACTTTCGCAGAAGTAGATCTCACAATCACAAAAAACAACTTTGAAACTTCACAATCATCTTATTTTACCGTTCTTCTTTTGGTGCATTCATCACACTCCATTGCTCTCATATATCATAACTAACCGGCTTATAATCGAAACGGCACCAAAAAGTCCATCCAACGCAGACCATGAGCTTTTCGTCTCTCTTGACGTCATTGAACCGACCTCCCCTTGTATTGGCAACGGGGTTGGCCTTGGCAGGTGGTCTACCCGCCCTTCCTGTCGGTTCCCTATCGCTGGGATTGTTGCAAGTGTCCAACTTGCTAGCCTTTGGAGTCAATGTGGCGGCCGTATCGGCTCCAGGACGACTCGATGGAGACCAAGATGAGCAAATGCGACAGGGTACTCTCAACCCAAGCAACAATTCAAAGCCAGACAGCACGCCCCTTCAATCCTCGCATGACGTCGACGACACGGCCGCAGCCAAGGCGGCCAAATTACGACTCCGTAGTTTGGTTTTACCGGCGGGATGGGCATTTTCCATTTGGGGAGCAATTTATTTGGGAGAGGCCACCTTTAGTGTCGCTCAGTTGTCGGATGGCAGCGGTTTGACCTCAACCCTACCAGCGGTAACTCCGGGATTCGTCGCTGCCAATCTCGTACAAAGTCTATGGTGCGCCTCATTCCGAGAATCGTACAATGAGGGATGGAAGAAATTCGTCAGTGTGGCCATGTTGGGTGGAACCGCCTACAGTCTATCGACCATCATGCCAACTGTCATGTCCTTGCAATCGTCTGCCGTGTCATGGTACTTTGTCCCATTGGTGATGCATTTTGGATGGACCACTGCCGCCACATTGGTCAATTTGAACGGTAGTGTCGCCATGGATGCACCCGTCAAGGACTCTACTCTTGTAGCATTGGGTCACGGCTCCGCCGTGCTGGCAACCGGATTGGGCATAGGATTGGCAGCATTGGGCATCGCTCCACCCGCCTACGGCATGACCATCGCTTGGGCATTGCTGGCAGTTGGAAACAATACCAAGGCGAACAAAGAATCAGACACACTGAACAATGGCGCCATGGTTATGAAGACATTATGCTTTGTGGGTTCGGCTGCCTGTGCAGCAGTGTCGGCCTACTGCATGCTATGAAGGGTCTTTTCAAACCCAAACACACTACAAAGTAAGATGACACTGTTATTTTTCTGAATCACTACGTAGTATAAACTAAATCATGAGATAGGAACAAAGCTTTAGAGCTTGATGAGGTTACAGTACAAATTACATAGATATTCAAGGAAAAGCCGCCTTTCGTGCACTAGCTAGATAAGATGAAAAGAAATACTTCTTCGTACTAATGTATACTCCGGAGTAGCAAGATTTATAGCAATTCGGCAATGTATGGGTGGGCCAGAATATCATCAATCTTGGGTCTGTCACCAGGATCGACTTGGAGGCAATCCATAACCAGCTGGCGCAATGGCTGTGGAAACATAGAAGAGGCATCATCCAGGCACAACTTGTCCGTACCTTCCATGCCGACTGCAATTCTCATGACATTATCACATTCTTCATGTTCCTCAAAGAATTTGCTGTGCCAAAATTGCTTCCCGTGGCCATCTCGTACCACAACAACCCCAGTGAGAAGATATCAAAGCTCTTGTGAATTTCCATTTCCGGCTCTCTTCCATACATGTATGCTTCGGCAAATTCGGGGGGTATGGCTTCGACGGAATAATCGATGGGGTTTTCGCCTTTTCGAACGGCCGATTCTAAGTCGATAGCCTTCAGCGAAAAGTTCATTGCTCCCTTCGGTTGGATGACAAAGTTTGTCGATTTCAGTTCTGTCCAAACCATCTCTTGCGCGTGATATGCCTTTACGGTACGAGCTGTCTGAACGACAGCCTGCCGAAGTGTCTCCCCTGTCAACGGCCCATTTTTCTCAATGTAGCTTTTGAGGTCTTGAGAACCAAGCTCCATGACTAATGCTGCCTGTCCTTTGAACTCCAAGGATTCATCATCGTCTCGGCTCTGCTTTGTTTGCAAAGTAGGGTTTTCTGTGACAATGTCATCCCTATTTCCTTCCGATGCGTTATCTACAAAGAAAGTGCCTCCCTGTGTGGGATCAAAATCGCTCGATCGTATACTGCCTTTCTTTCCAGCAGTAGTCGATGAGCTTTTGGAGCTTTGGATCTCTTGCAGTTCCTCCATGTCGTGCTTTTCGGCAGGATTAAAAAAATCATGAATCTCGACGAAGAGATCCTTGGCATCCTCATTGGAGGCAGCAATTCGCCGGTAGTTTTCGACCTCTCGCTTGAGGGCCTTGATGTTCTCCGAGAACTTCACCAACATTCGTTCTGTGTCATTGTCATCGCTGTCAACAGCAGAGACGGCAGCTTGGGGGTCACACGAAGCGACTTCTACGAGCGTCGCTTTTCCAGAAGTGCTGGTATTTCCATCGCTCACCAAGAGGTATTTGTCACCAAGTACTACCCCATCCTCTTCTTTCCGGACAGCCGCCAAACCTTTTCTTTGTACTTTTTCGGTTCGGATCACGTGAGACAAACAGAACGATTGGGCTCCTAGAGCTAACGAAGAAAGAATGACAGCGAGAGGTAACCGAAGGACCATTGCGATGTTAGATCAAATTGATTTGGTTCTGTCGGGGTGAATGGAAGCTCATTTGTGTCAACGACAAAGTTGAGAAGGAAACCATTTCTTCTCTCAAAGAGAGGGAACGATTTTGTGCTCCATTTTCCCAAATGATCGAGATTGGACGATCATCATCGTGGACTGTCAGAACAAAATTTTCAAGAATGTCACCTTCGCAGTCTTCTCGGCTCCAAACCTGAAGGAGAAAATTTCGACCCAAAAGTGTCCCGCATCGCGCGAGCGAAGCGAAGCTCGCTTCGCTGCTACCGGTCCTTGTTGTGATACAGTTAGTACGACGGTACCTATTACCTCAATAACGACGGTTGTAACTGTGTAAGCAACGTTACCGTCAATACTACCCCGTCATGATGCAAAAAATCTTCTACAGATAGACTAGTACTTCGGAGTTACCGTAGGTAGTACCGGAAGATAGCTACCGGTAAACAACATGTCGGTTAAAATTGATACAGGTAGAAGGTTCAAGAAGCTTGACTACTGTAAAGTTCTTCACAGTCAAAATAAAATTTCTCACTGACTGTGAAACAGCACAACAGTTCGTTTTACGTAGGAGTAATAGCGTCACCTGTTACTGTTTCACCATCTCAACGAGTACAGATAAGCAAGAAAACGCTGGTCCCCCATCCTCTTCCTCCTTGATTGTTCGATATCAATTGGGTGGTCTCTACCGTAGTAGATGAACCCATTATTACGTACCTGTACCTAGGTAGTCATACGACGTACTCGAAAAAGACTAAATCTCTCCTGGGAGAGAATAGATTCATGTATGATACTACGACGTACTCGAAAAAGACTAAAACTCTCCTGGGAGAGAATAGATTCATGTATGATACTACGTAACAACAATTGTAAGGTATTACTATAGTACGATATGATATTACCATCGTCTACATGTTCAATCCAACGGAACGGATGAGCGAGCGTGGCATTTTACTGCTCTATGGATGTTGTGTGCAAACATCGTCGAAATAAGGAATGATAGACCTACTACTAAAAAATACAGAAAGCGAATCAGCCGAAACACTTCGTACGAAAGACCTAGACCGTCATTGCATAGGGTGTCGCAGAGCCTATTACAGCAAATCCCTTTTGGATCAGTTCGACGATTTACATGTCACACTCAAAGTGATCGCGAAAACGTGAAAAAGATGCACCTACGGCTGGGACATGCTGACGGTGAGTACGGTAGTTCGAAACGAAAGTACGGCAGTAATCGAAAATATTACCGAAGCATCAGGTTTATGACACATCAACAGGACGGTTGGGTAAATCCGGGTTTTCTTCTTTCATTCATGGTTTGGTTCTTTTTATTCATTCGTGGAAGACATTCATATATATGGTTGATAGCGAAGACAAAAAATCAACTAACAAATCTCTGTTATTTCGGAATGTTTCATCAATTGCCCCCTGATTTTTCGATCGGGGGAAATCGTGCGCTTCGGTGCGCTTCGGAGAAACTTGGTGCGCTTCGGACAAATTTGGTGCGCTTCGGTGCGCTTCGGACAAATTTGGTGCGCTTCGGTGCGCTTCGGACAAATTTGGTGCGCTTCGGTGCGCTTCGGACAAATTTGGTGCGCTTCGGACAAATTTGGTGCGCTTATCGGACAAATTTGGTGCGCTTCGGACAAATTTGGTGCGCTTCGGTGTGCTTATCGGACAAATTTGGTGCGGTTCGGACAAATTTGGTGCACTTCGGACAAATTTGGTGCGCTTCGGAGAAATCTGGTGCGCTTATCGGAGAAACTTGGTGCGCTTATCGGAGAAACTTGGTGCGCTTCGGTGCGCTTATCGGACAAATTTGGTGCGCTTCGGTGCGCTTAGTAGGAGAAACTTCGTTATCTGGCTTCTGTGTACTTTTATTGTGTTGTTTGGATTTCATTTAGGCTTCCGATGCCCTCGATGTCGAGCATTATTTTATTCTCCACTCTTGTTCTTTCCGGTTGACATGAAATGTTCGCATTTCTTTCAGCACACATGTCGTTCTACTCCGAGTATGTCCATCCTCGAACCCTGTCATTTTGGGGTGGATGAACTTGGTAAGAATTGAGCATGTAGCTCCGATACCTGCACTCAATGCCTTGCTTTTTTTGTCATGGTGAAACTCTTGTTGCAGTAGTCTTTATCACTGTCGAAGAACTGGGATGGATATTACCAACTGTAAAACACTACCTACGATATGTTAGATGTCTACGTGAGTTTCCATGACCTTCCGTGAGCTTCGGTGAGCTTAATCTACGTGAGCTTCGGTGCGCTTAATCTTCATGCGCTTCGGTGCGCTTAGCAAAATTTCGTGCGCTTCGGTGCGCTTAGCAAAAATTTCGTGCGCTTCGGTGCGCTTAGCAAAAACTTCGTGCGCTTCGGAGAAACTTCGTGCGTTTCGGTGCGCTTAGCATCCCCTGATATATTCGGGGAACGCAATTTTAAGCGAGGGATTTTTAAGGAATAAAATATGAGCTTAAACACTGATGTTTGGTAAATTTCCATGACCCAAATGAACAGTCTTCGCATATCGCGCACGAACAACGAAGGACTAATTCAGTACTGAATCAAATTTACCCAACCGTCCAGAATCTGATTACAGAATTATTAATCGTTAAGAAAAAGAGACAAATTCCCCTCCAACAACGCATTCATGAAATCTGGGCAGTCATGGGTCATTTTCCTGTACATTCTGCTCTGTCAACCAATTCGAATTTACAGTTAATGAACAATCATCTATTTATGAATCATTGCAATGCTCATAAATGAAAAGAGAACATCAGACCAATCTATTTCGCAGACAGAAAATAAGCCGTGAATGTAAAAACGCGAAGGCTTCGTTCCGCAGGTCTTTCTATCGTATGTAGAGGGATAACATGGTAGTCCAGTGACATCATACGGAGTACTTAAAGTAGATCGTTACGCTACCTTGTCCATGACATACCGGTATGTTACGGCAGAAGGTTCCAGTGACTCACAAAAATGGTTGCAAGTTGCATTACTTCGTTTGGGGAAGTATCACGTATGTATGCAAATATTTCGGACACAAATAGCTGTGTTGCAGCAGTACGATAGCTGTCAAAAGTCACATGCCATTTCTCCACTCATCTGGATACTCCCCCACGAAACCTGGCATTTTCCATTCTTTAATACCATTGTTAGTTGCAGCAGAAGTATCGCATTTTCCGGAATATCCTTCCACAGTCAATACATATTCAACCATACATGATGGCGATGACTCAAATGATGAATCCCTCCCCGTCTCCTGCGACTGCTTCCTGGCGAAAAAAGAGGCAGCTTATGCCCAACCGTTCACCTTCCAGATCCACCTCTAATGTTTCCAAAGAGTCTATCAACATGGATCGTAAATTCACTGATCAGGGAAACTTAATCACAGTCAATGACATTTCTCAACTTCCTTTTCCTTCTACAAATCTGGGATCCTCAGCCATGACATCATATTTGCGGCAATTGAAGCAAAGCACGTCGATCTTGACATTTGAGTTAATCTCAGACAATGCTAAGTCGTCTGCAGGATTGGGAGAGAATGCAACAACATTAGCCTCAAGGATCCTGCCCAAGCCACTACATTGGGGCCTTCCGAAACAGCATAATGGCAAGCCTCGTCACATCAATATGACGCGAGACCAAAAGAAAAATATCCGTTGGGATACACATTCTTGCACGTACAAGGTAGCAGCAGCCGGGACAGCAACTCAAGCCATTCACATCTCCAACAGAGATCCCACCAGCAGCGACAGTACCTCGTCCCATGATTCCATAGACACGCATCTTGTGATGGGAGAGTCGACGGTCCGAAGGTCCAGCTCGGCAGCGCCCACATGCCCTCTTCGTCGTCAGTCCAAGGAAGATTGCTTGCAAGTCGACACGGATGAAGAAGAACATTCCAATGATACCGATCTGTACACTGAGCTAGCCACACTGCTCGAAAAAATCGAGATGGAAGAAATGCACCTGAAGGTCGTAGTCGATCAGCCACATCAGAAGATCGAAAGTCTACGGATCGAAGCTGAACAACGTCAGTCTGTTCGAAGCCAAAGTGACATCTTGCACCAGGCAACAACACGCGAAGATAAGCCAAAATCGCCGCGAAAGAGTCCGCAACAAAGAATTCGCAAGCGCCGTGAGCCAGTGATCAAGTCCACCAGGGACGGCAAGTTTCACGATCATCGCCCGAAAGAATTACCTTTGTCGCGCAAGTTTCAATTCAAGTCATCGCTTCATTCCGGGACAGGTGAATTGCCAGACTACCATGAGGCTTTAAGCGCAGTTGCGGAACGCTACGCGTTGGGTTCCGGAAACCTTTCGAACTTCCGAAGCGCTAGCACCGGGGTTTTGCCTGCGGCCACCAGTACTGGCGATTCACCGTTGGGGGTTCCTCGACGCCGAGGGTCTGCCGATTTTGCAACGCTCGCTGCACTGGACGAAGCAACGCGCTAAGACTAATCATAGCATCTCAGAAAGAGGGAATGGAAAAATGGAAAGAAGACAAATGTATCAAATGTTTTAAGAAAGCCGGGATTGACATATCACGACGAAAAACAGGAACATTAATGGTATATAAATGATAGACTGTTTCCTGTGATGACGTTCATTGTTCAACTTTTTGCCGTGGGGAGGGTCTGAATTGTACAACAGTAATTCGTACCTTCCTTTTATGTGTATTCACAGTTAGTTCACAGTTAGAAAGTTGACATCCGCGGTTGGCTGTGCTCCAAGGAGGTCGCTTCATGGGGAGTCAAGAATGTAACGGTGCGCTGCGTAAAAGAGTGCTGCAATAGCTGTTTATCATCAACGCAGGACCTCCAGAAGGCAGTCGCTGGAACATTTTTGATAAGTGCGAAAATATCCTGTCCCGAAGAACTAATCCCTTGCAGGCATTACTGCTGGCAACGAAAACAGCACTAAAAACGACCCATTCCTCTTGCTGCAAGATTATTTCCATCCGCTCAACCTTTTGAAGAAGTGTTGTGTTACGAAGGCCTATAGCGTCGGACAAGAATATGGCTCTTGCCTGTCCCTGGGGACATTATTCGAAGCTTTGATCTTTCCCTTGTTAGGTTGGATGAAGAGGACGACATGGACCGTTGAGAAGAGGATGTCTTGCTCTCTCCATGATCGATGAAGCTCGACAGCTTGGGAAAATATTCAAAATTGATGCGAGCTCTGGTCTCACCAATGCCGTTTCGATACTCCATGGATCCCGATACCATTGCTCTGGTTACTTCTGCTGGTTGGTCTTCTATCCACGCACCCCCCTCTGTTCTTTTGGCTTCATCATCTTTCCCATTACCATTGTTGTTGCTGTTGTTCGGCACTTCTGCTCCGGCCGACTCTTCCAATGGAGCGTTCACTGGAAAATCGAGAACGTAATAGCTTCCCTGGTAATCTAGCTGCTCGTATCGGACCCGCCCATCCTGGTGGATGGATAACCGTACCCATATTTTTACTCGATCGCTAGCGTAAGGCCGGTTTTCCGTCCAAGGAGACGTCCCTCGTCGACACAGAAACTGACTGTCGCTCATATGGATCGACTTGAACCGAACTGGAGAGCTAGATCCACCCAAATCAGAGTCCATTAGCGTCGCATTTTTGGTGTTGACCCAAACGCCCACCAATTCCGGTTGTATAGGCAGAAGAACGGGAACGCTTTCAGTACAACCCATGTGACGAAAAGTGTTACGCGTAGCTGCCTTTTTGATGCATTCGGTCATACACGACGGAAATCGCAGTTCAAACAATGCCTAAGTATCACCAACTGCTCAAACTATGACAGCGTATCATCCAGTGAACTAATGCAATTGGTAACAGAAACGCCATTCATTGTACCTTCGTGGAAATGTATCTGTCCATTTTCTAGTTTCTACATATCCGTACTCAACTGGTGTGCAATTGATACAGATAATACGTACTACGTAGTAGTAAAGAACTTCCGCCACGAACCCTGGTGCTTGCGCACAGCATTGTTGGGATGTTCTCAAACGTTCCAGCTGAAGTGGAGGCGTTTTAAGCAGTAATTAATACGTAGTAGTAGATGTTATACACGTCTGCATCGGAATTAGTGCTGAAGTGCTGAATGGATGGAAAGCCGTGCATGACTTGCCCCTCCCCCACAGCGACCCCGGTAATGTAAAGCCAACTTCTCGGATGCAGACTCAGAGTAGGGCGTACTACAGTAGTTTTTATACCCCAACAACAGAACCAAGTCGACTTCAAACACCGACGTATGTAATCAGTAACAGTAAACACAATTCCTAGTACATCGTATCAAAATAAAGGAAATATTTCCGCGTCATTGACCGTAGCTAGAACCACTCCACATCAGCGCAGTCTGGCTAGCTGCTGTAAGTGATGCTTTTCGGCTGCTGTACGAGAAAAGCTCGCAACACGACCTTTCCGGTCTCTTTGACATCGATGTGATAACAGTTGCGGCTTCTTGGAAGACAACATCCTGATGCGTTTTTCCTTCTTCTGGCTCTATGGGGAGGTGAATAAAATTCAGAGCGACAGCCCAATCAAATACAAAAGAAAATGGTTGTCATTTTCTCTCTTTACTTTGGAAAGAGAGAAGTAACCACTACCCCTACAAACGTCCACCACACGCCGCAGCAACATTGGCATCCAAGCTCTTCGGCATCGAAGAGAGGCGATTTCATTTTTAGCTAGTGAAGGAATTATTAGTATAATAACAGTAAATTGTTTTTTCTAGAGACTCTGTTTGGTTGGCTCTCCTTACCTGAAAAGTCATGATGCGGACATAAGCGGAAAAGATCAATGTTGATTTTCAATTCTGCCACAGTACAGAGTACCATAAAAGTACGAATACGAGATTTCAGTCAACAATCGTGAAGAAGTACTACTGTAAGATTATTTGAAGAGTTTGAACCAATTACCAGCTGCAGCCTATTCCACTCCCGGGAAGTTGTTTCACCTTGGCTCACAAAGGAGCAGGAAAAGATTGCTACCTAACTTCTTGTACCTCGATGTATTGATACGCTCTAACTGTAAAAAGCTCCCGAGTCTCTGGATAAAAACCTTAACTTCTTCTGTCTCCGAAGTCACAAGGTTGCTGGAGTTGTCATGGTCGAGACCAAGGTACATTTTTTAACAAAGTAGCTAGTAGACTACCGGTAGCTACTACTAGCCCCCGAGGCCTCAAAAGTGTGTTACCTGCGCTGTCGCGACATCAAAAAGGTGAGGGGCAATGGTCCGTGGTAGTCGTGATGTGCTGGAGTAGAACTCCGGGAACAACCGTGACGCTGATGAACCAGCATAACAAGAACTTGAAGGGCAGTTTGTCATTTTGTCTTTGAACACATCATAAACATTCTTGTCATGATTGACTCAATCGGAAACCTTACCAATAATTATTCCCTTTGGACATTTACAAAAGCACTCTCGATAATTACAACCGTAGTACAGAAATCTCCAAGAGAATGAAAAAGTATGCGCAATAAAGAACGAACATTTTCTCTCTCGTGATTTGAGCTTTTATGGTGATTTCATTCCCCTAAGGACAAAAAGGATCTTTCAAATGACGAATGAGAGCGGAATTCGTACTGGTAAAGCTTTTAAAAACAACTTCTGATTTGAATATGACTCATCATTATTGATCCTAGTTTTTTACTGTGAGTCATCTATTTCAGAAGAAACATCTCACAAAAGTTTTCTTGATAGATACGAAGTAGCGATCAATCAATTTACATATTAACAGTAAGTCGTATTGGCAACAAAGCAGAATATGCATCTCAACGAACGACAAAGAGACCTTTTCATCGTTGACAATGATGACAGCAGCACCAATAACTTGAAAAGAGGAATCTTGAAGAGATCGTTCAAAACATCTGCAACACCGCCACGGAAGGAGGTATCCTTCCAAAGCTTCGTCAAGGCATACAAGATTCTTCACATAAAAGAATACAGCATACGCCAGATTCGGAACACTTGGTACAGCGAGGACGAATACAAACGAATTAAAAAGAATATGTACAGTTGTCTATCTTCCAAAGAAACAAGCACGCTCCTTAAAGAAGAAGACAGATTCATTTGTACGCGTGGACTCGAAGACATGTCCCTCGAAGGGCAAGCAAGTCGTCAGCAACGACGGGAACAGGCTCGCGACGCAGTATTGAACGCTCAATTGCTCGGCATGAAAGATGATGAAATCTTGGCGCATGCATACGCCGTAGCATCCATTGAATCAAAACGAATTGCACGTTTAAGGGGCATCGCCGACGAACAAGCAGTTCATTATACATTCCAAGATGAATCCCATGTTGCGAGAGTTAAAGGTTTGCCTGTATTTACTCCTTCCCCAACTTTAGTCGCTCCATTTGCGGCATGAATCAACAAACAATTTTGCATACGCTTAATTTAATTTTCACTTTCATACTATTCTTTCGAGGTAAACGGTAGCAGTCACGTCCAACATCCTCCTTGTGCTTCAAAAGTTACGCTGTATTTCTCGGATGGCGCAAATTGATTGTGGAGAAACCAACAAGGTTGCGCTTTTCTCCGCGAGCTTCCTTTCTTCCTTCAATAACGATGAAATGCCATGAAATCCTGATCAAGATGACGAAAGCCAAAACCGAATCCATTGTCCAATCCGAAGAAAGAGACTAAAAAAGGTAAAATCCGAAAATGTTGCGTGATTCCAGAACTTCCGATGGCATGAAACCTTTACCACAGGTCAAAGTGAAGTACATTTGTACAAAAACGTAACCACATTCGCTAATAATCGCCATGCAGAAAATGTTTTCCTAAAGAAATGGGGTAAACTGCACGACAGTATCTTGAATCTAATAGATGTTGATCCGTAGATCACGCGAACGTTTTGCCTGCCACTCATGATTTCGTGACGCAACAAGAAACATCGTCACTGAAACTCGGCCAATATTCGATCCATATAAACGTAAAGAAAGGTCATGACACCAACACCGTAAACAAAGTAAACGGCACATTCAATATACGTCGTGATAGGAACGTAATAGTTCCAGTCGGTGACCAAGTCGCTGTTACGGCCTTCTAATAAAAAGATAAAGAGGGTTGTCAAACTCCAGTACGAATGAATACCGGCTGATGCGGCGGTGCAAATCAATGAAGGTTTTCGCCATTTCCACACCAGCCCAAGGAGAGATGAAGTCAGGATGGGCAGGTAAAGAACGGTAGCAGCGATACCAAAGGATCGATTAACTTGAACAAGTGAGGCTCCGATGTCTTCTACGTCTTCTTGAAAGCCCAGACGTACGGTCAAGTCATAAAAAAAGATGGCGAGGGTATGTCCGAGGAATAAGACGACAATGGAGAAGAGCTGCAGGACAACCACGATCCAGTAGCACCATTGAAAGATGTGGTTGCTTTGATCGTTGGTGCTGGAATAGTAGGATAAATGGTCGTTGCCGTAAAGTATACCTCCAGAATTGGTAATGGACGAACCCGTGCCGTAGAGGAGAGGATCTAGCTCCGTCTTCATGCAAGTTATGCTTTGTGAGATAAAAGTAGTTGGTTGATGTGCTGCGACAAGAACGTCACGGTAGTGCGATGTGGACTGACGCGATGCAGTATGGTAGAGTTCTTTGGATGTGTGATTTTTGTGAGTTGATTTCTCTACTACACTACTAGCCACTCCATCCCATATTGCCGAACAATTCTTAACCATCTTCAGCCATCCTGCATCTACGTCGTACGCAACAAAAAATTGTTCTCGAATACGATTACGACGTACGCTTTATCATGAAAGTCGTGATGGAAGTTGATATTGGAGTTCTCGTCGAATTTAGGGAAAAAATAAAAAATGATCGGAATATTGTCGCCATGCGCGCGTGGACCGAAATTAGAAGGATGGTATCAAGTCTCTACGACAGTGGTGGTGAAAAAACACTTGAAATACGTAGTAATTGTTTCTATCACACATGTACACATGAATCAAGCAGCAAGCAACCACCTCGGATCATTTTCTCCAATCTTGCCACCTCTAACTTTCTTCTTGCATCACTTGATAGGATCCCATCAGTACATCGCACCGTTCCATATCCATGACGATGCTTTTCGACAACAACTTTTTTCGTGCCTTGATTCGGTCAACAAGGTCCTTGATACTGCTGTTGGACATGGTGGAACCACACAAGACGATTCCATCAACTTTGGCGGCAATCTTGTCCAGTTTGTCACTGACATCCGCCAGTGTCCGTTCGAGACTGGCACTACCGGTCGCCGTCTCTGCAGCAAAGCAATCCACCCAGGCCCGTAAAATTTCTTTGGAGCTTTGTCCATCCACACTGTTCAATCTCGCTAAATCCAAGGCTGCCTCCATGGCATGAATACGTGATTCTTGCAACGACCGTTCGATTTCGGCATCTTCTAACGTGTCCACCAGGTGTCGTAACTCGGGAGAATACACGTCTCCCTCCCATAAATACCGCAAAGTTCCCTCCCATCCATAGTCCTTGGTTGTCTTATACAGAACGATGCCGGCACCCAAGACAGTGACAGCAACGACGGCGGATGTTACAGCTGGAATCCACCAGTTGGAGGATGATTCGTTCTTGTTATTGTCGTAGTCGTTCCTTCGGTACATTGTGAAAAGGGGAAGAAGGTAGTCACTTCCAACAGTCGAAGATGAAAATGGTGGTACTCTACCAGATGACAGGAGAATGGGTGGAATCAAACCAATTTGATGTGAAGAATGATACGAATATACAACAATCGTTTATAGATGACAATCGTGTATCGTTTGCGTTCACGTCGAGTTCGGATGTGTGTCTTCGATTGTTCCTGTCGTCCTTGCCTCACTCACTCACTGTCCTCTGATCTTCGAAGCACAACTGTACTTGGCCGTTGATTCAAATATTGCTGGTCAGTGGCAGATCATCCATTAATAGTCACCATCCGCCGGAACCATGCAAAGAGCGAAAGATACTGCAAAGGTCTCCTATGCTGGGAGAGTGGTAATGACTTCGTCTTCACTCACAGTCAGTATTATTTTTGATTGATTTTATTTGACATGATGTGAAGAGGGATAGAGGGAGCAAGGAGATGATCAAGCTCTCTCTTGGGAAGTAGTACTACGTATAATACGTACGGTAGTAGCTAGCTAGTAGGTACCTAAGTAGTCGTGTAGTATTATTTACTGTTACGACGTATCATACCTACTTCGAAGTATTAATTTTCTCTTTCTTGGCCTCGTCCAAACTACAAACAACAAAGAAACGACCCCCCAAAAAACAGAGAGGGTTTTTACAACCCATACGTCGTAAACTCTTGCCTTTTCTGTCATACGAGGAGACAAAAATCTTCCGCATTTACTATAAAACAGCAGGTTGCGAAGACCAAGGCCCAAAAACCAGATTCGAAAATGAAAGAAAAAACAGCCCCCCTGTCCCGTCCCTCGCACCAATCCACCAACGTTTCTATCATACCTTGTCGTCGTCGTCTTCACCATCATCACGAGGATCAACCACTCCTCCATACAACGTGCAACCCGTGCCAAGAACCATTGATGATGGCTCTGGGTCATCATCATTTTCTACTACGGAGCTTTTTTTGGCAATCCACTCGAACAAGTTGTCGGTTCTTTGTGCGCTCTGTATCGGACTGGAAGAAACAATCGACGACGACAAGAAAGACACCGTCCCATTGATGGATCTGAGTGAACGTTCTTTCAAGTTCATAAAGAAGAAGAAGAGAGATATCAAGCCATCAGTTGGAAATCCTCAGGGAGGCAGAAGTAAATAGGAGAAGCGCAAGCAACAACCTGGACGTAGCTAGACAACAAACCCAGGCCAAAAGCATGGAATACAACGAAGTGTACCGACTGGCTCGAGGCAAATCCCGTCACAGGAGAGGCAGATGTCGCTTTTCTCTTCAAAAGAGCAAAAGAAATTCAAAAATGTCGTCGCCAATGCCAAACAAAAGCCGGTGGCATCTGTTAATCCACCCTCCGATGCGACGAAACAAGGTAATAATTGGTTTGCGTCGCTACCGTATCTACGATTGATCCATTGCCTACTGGAGAATGATATTAACTGTAAAGAAAAATGGATCCATCGCAATGATCCTAAATCTATTCAAGAGATTGATGAAGAGGCGAGAATTGTGTTCGAAATGATCGCGAATCGATGGAAATAGCACCGATTGCAACCCAAAACAACCCATGGTCACACAACAACATGCCACTACGATTTTTCGGGGAAAAAATCGATGTTGGCTTCGACGCGACATCAGAATTTGTCAGAGCCTCCCCCGAAAAAGTGAGGAATAGATTAGCGAAAATGCAAGGGAACCTTTCTTCTATCATCGAGTAGCCTGATGTCATGGAATGCCCGTCTTCGACCACAATCCAAACCGAACTAACTGTAAATGCATCGGTCCTGCTGACACCATATTATTATTATAGTAGCGCCATATCGTAGATACTCCCACCCACAAAAAAAGACGAAGAGCAACGGCCAAACGCACCGTAGAGCAAAGAAAAAGTCAAAAGAGATCTAAGAAAAAATAATTTGTCAAGCACAAGCTAATATTGGTAATTGTAGAACATGCATCATGGTGGTCACAGTCACGACTACCTAGGATGATTCCACAGTACTCTTGGTTTCTTGTATTGTGCTTCCCTGTTTGGTCATGTGTTCGTAGAATGCTGCATCTTCCTCGGTGGTCTTTCGTTTTTTGATGACATTGTCTTCGTACTTTTGACGACGTTTGTCCGATTTCTTCAACGACGCGACCTTTTCTTCGTACGTTGTCCCTCGACTACGTTCCAATAACGGTACATGGACCGATGATGAATCGAGACCGTGGGAATCTGGAACGAAGTTCAATTGTTTGAGCAGCTGAAGGCTTTCTTCCCAAGTGATGACCGACTTGGCATTATCATTATCATAAATTGTCGACAGGAAAGCATCATGGACCGGTCCGAACACGTCCATGGCTTGGGTATATCCCGCCCGTTGTCGTTTGCGATTCCGCTCTGTCAACTTGGCGGAACAAAAGTCTTTCAAGTCACCTTTGTGAACTGTGCAGGATCGGAGACTGTCGATGCAGTTGCGTAATCGTGCCGCTGCCAATGTATGGTCCTCCCATTGTTGTTCCAACTGACACGATAATGTCCACAGATTAGGAACCGAGTATCCCACGGGTAGATCATGATAGCGGCAATCGTGTAAGACCAATGGTTTTTCGTCGGCCAAGGGATAGGCCGGTTTTCCACGACATTGGGCCACATCCAAGAGTTGCGTCACGACGGAAGGATCCTCCAATCCACGGCCGACCATAAATACCACTTCGGCGATGCACCGAATCTGATGCCACAAAAAGGCTTGTCCCAAAATTTCCAAATAATACACGTCCTGCGGGTTGGCGTCGTCAAGGTTGACGTCATCGTTACAGTGACTACCATTGTCAACTTTGGGTTGTTGTGGTTTTGGATATGTTTGTTGTTGTTTTACAACTTTGGCGGACAGTATTTTCCGTTCAAAGTTATATACCTTTTCGACGTCCATCTTACAAAAGTTTCGAAAATCGTGTGTTCCTTGAAGAAGGGTCAATGCTGATTGTATCTTGGGTAAATTATGTTGTCGAGCACAAAAAAAGTATCGATACAATCGTGTCGTTGCACTGAACCGTGCCGAAAAATCTTCCGTTACGGGTGTCCATCCCAAAATCCGAATGGAGGGTGGCAACAGATTGTTGAGCATTTTGGCGTAGGGGTATTCTTGAATGTCTTTGACGACACGTCCGTTTTGTTTTTGTGTTTCTTCTTCTTGTCCTTGTTGTTGTCGTTTCTTTTTTTTCGTTCGTGGGTAGACCCAAACACGGATCGAATCGCGTTCGTTGGTGGGCAGATCGGCAGTATCGACGAGTGCATCATCACCGTCTTGTTGCCAGGTAGCATCGATGGGAACAGCACTTTTCAAGTACATCGCCACGACTTGTCCAGCGGCACTCACACCCCGATCGGTCCGTCCACATCGGGAATAGCGACACGAATCTCGGGATTGGACCAGCTGTGCCTTTTGTAACGCGGCAAAGAGGACCCGTTCGACGCTCTTGTCCGAATCTTGTCCGACGTTTTGAGCCAATCCACTGTAGTGAGACCCATCGTAAAAGAACTTGAGTGCAATGTGACGGGTACGGATATTGGAGGCTGTTTTTGTTGCGTCTGCGGCTGATATTGATGATGATGATGATGTTGCTGTTTTTGGAGATGTCATGTCAGTCCGATTCTTTGTTGTTTGGGTGGTGGTGGTGGTGGTGGTGGTGGAATTCGTCGCAGTTTTGGGTTTTTGCTGCGTCTTGGAGATTGTATCTGACTCTTTCCTATTATTACGAATAATATCGACGATTGACTTTTGGATGATAGTTTCGGTCACTATCTTGGTATCTACCAAATATTGCAAGACATCCAGTGGCGTCACATTGGTATTCTGTGAGGAGGATTGAAAGATCTCGGATAGTTTTGTATCTACTACTGATGACGGTTGAGAAAATCCATCGTTCAGGCTGTGCTGTGGTGGTCCTGTCATCTCGTCTCGCCTCTTTTTCTTGTCGTAAGCTGCGGCTCTATAGACTATGACGTACCGTCACGGGTTCAAAGGACGTCTTGTGTTGTTTGTTTGGAAACTGGATTTCCGACAGTAAAACAGTGCGACGTCGTATCATGCCCTACCGTATTTTTTGTACGGTACTTTTACTGCCGGTACTTGTGTACCGTAGTGGGGACGACCTTCAAACTACGGTAGCCATCGACCTCACTCACTGACTGTGAATGGTGGTGGTTCATTCCCGACAAAACGAGTCACGAATAAAATCTGGTCAAAGATCCTTCCTTCCAACTCGTCACTCGTCAAATCCAATCATTCACAGTCACATCTGTCTCGTTTTTGCTGTTGCTGAATCTCACAACTGTTGTAGGTTGTCAGTAAAACAACCACAGTGTCGACCATCACAACAACGAAGTATTTACCAACGTCTTCTTTTTCAGCATGTCATCATCATCATTGATTGGAACGAGAATGGTACTACCACAACTCAATTACTGTATTAGTAGGAGACTATCCATTACAACATCATTCCATCGGCGTTATTCTCCTTTATCTGCCTTTGCAATAAGACGCCATAGCAGCACAAGCAATGACACAACGGAATCGTCTAATGCAACAACATCATCAGCATCCCTACTGAGGATACGTCAAATTCCAGTCAAGTCTTTGAAGGATGACCATCCCGCCGGTGGATTCGTATACGAATACAACAATACCCAACAACCTGAAGAGAAAAAAATCACATCCAGCTCATGGAGTATTCGACCCGATCCATCACCAACAGTCAACAACAACAACAACGAGACTGAAGTATCGACATCATCGGCATCCTCATCGTCATCGTCGTTTTCCTTGGAACAACTGAAACGGTACATTCATGATTCCGTGACGGTCTATTTTTTACCAGCCCAATATCCGAAAAGTGTCGCACCGGGATATCTCGGGTTTGTTGCGTTTTGTTTTTCGGCATCGGTCGCCGGAAGTGCTGCCATGGTCTTGAGCACACAAACATTACTGTTGGCGGTGGGGATTGTCGGATCCGACACTTCTACAAGTGTAGCGTCCGCGGGGATCATGGCAGGAGCACTCAATTGGGTCATGAAAGACTTTGTGGGACAAATTGGTGGAGTCATCTTTGCCAGTCAAATGGGACAAACAGGTGCCTTTGATAACGATCCGAAACGGTGGAGGATGGTCGCGGCCATGGCTATGGACGCGGCAACATTGTTGGAGATCTTGTCACCGTTAGTCGCAACGTCCCTCGTGTTGCCCGTTGCGTCGGTGGCCAACATTGGAAAGAACATTGGATTTTTGACGGCCAGTGCCAGTCGTGCAGCGTTACATCAATCGTTGGCCATATCGGGAAATTTGGGTGATGTCACCGCCAAGGCAGGATCACAATCCATTATGGCATCCCTCATTGGAACGTCATTGGGAATCGCACTGTCATCCCTCCTTCAACATGACACACTCAATTTTGCCATGGGATTTTTGGCACTGTCCATCATTCATCAGGGTTGTAACTACCAAAGTCTGCAATACGTCCCATTGGCACACTTTAACACCCAACGACTTGGTATTGTGCTGGAGGAGTATATTTCTAACCCTTCCGTCACGATATTGAACCCGACAGAAGTGTCCCAGCGGGAACGTTTCTTTCCCTTGGTAGGTCCCAACCAAATGACCAAAGATTGGCTTCATGTGGGAAGACCACTCCAACACGCATGTCCTGATCCGCTGCGTCTAGAAGCGGTATTGAAAATGACACCCAAAGAATCACCGTATCTTCTTTTCTTCCATGAGAACAGTCCAACCATTGATGTCATTTACTTCCAAGATGCAACCGGAGAAGATGTCATTTGTGGAATCTATCATGCCTGGTTGATCCGATCTCAGACAGTACCACAGAATGGAACTGACAAAACCAGAAACTATGGCAGCAATCATGACGATATTCTCCAATCCACATACCAACAAGTTCAAAAGACCTTCCCAAACATTGCGCTCGAATTACAAAAGCAAGGATGGAATACATCCATGGATGTGACGACTATCGAAACAGCGTTGTCGATGCGTATCAACATGGACCGTTAATCACCCTGCGTCAATAAGTTAGGTGTCACAGCCAAACTCCTGGAATGGATCAGTGTTCACGGCCAATGTTACCGAAATTTTGACGAAAAAAAAGCAGAAAACAGGATGCCTAGGTTGCTACAGCTGAAAGGTAGCGTTGGCAGAATTGTTCCCATTGCCAGCTCTCACCATTCGGATGAAATTACATTACACGAAGGATCATTTTTCTTTTGAACTTTTTGTCCCATCATCGATTGGATTGTCTAGCTACGTTTGACGCCTACGATCTCGCAAACTGGATTTTCTCTGCAACTTTTGAAAATGCCAACATCATCAATGTTCTCGACGAGGTACATTCCAAGCTATCTCGATGCGAGTTCAGAGGAAGAGCATTTCCGACCGCCGTGCAAAGATTACGTCTTTATTTGTGACAGAATTGACCATCCGACTAAAACCATGGAGAGTGAATCAAATCATTGGATTTCTTTCAAAAAAACATAACTCCAGGGTGATTGAATTCAGTCCTTCTCCTACTGCATGTGCGTCAAAAAGGTATTTGGTCCATGACCCAATAATGAATGTTCTTATCCTTTGAATATAAAGCTATTTCAAGAGAATCTTCGACGTTTCCGCTCTAGATTCTATCAAGTTGATAGCCAAGCTTCTTCCGTGACGGTTGGATCTTTTGGGGTCGTCGCAAAATCTAGTCTAGCTATAGATAAAGTTTCCGAAGTCATCCATTCAGTTCTGCCGGGTACTTCTTGGGAAAGGATGTGTATTGTCGTACTCTCGTTGTAGACGACTGGTGTCAGCCGACAGAATGATCCATTTATGATATGATCCCGGGGACAAGTGCCCTTCTTTCCCGGCACCACTACGTGCCAGTTTCTAAACAACGGAAAAATGCGGGGCTTGAAAATTTGAAGAAAAATGAGAGAGTGATCTTCGGCCATACTACCCTTGACTGTGCGACTACTACTAGTACCGGTTTGATATTATAGAATTATATAGTTGTTGCACCAAAACCTGACTGCCGCCAAAGTACGTTTGCTGGTGACTTGCTGCCTTGGAGTGTAGTATGGCAACAAAAAAATCGATCCTTGTGACAGTGACGTCTGATTATTGCTACGGTATATACTATCCACACAACTTCAAAATCATCATGATGATGCAGTGTCTCGGACTTGGCAATTGCAATGTCATTGCCGAGGACCGGCGGCATCAAAAAGAACCATTTGGGGATGATGATGCCGACCGGCATGTTCACGGCGAGCCACCACTGGTTGCTCATCCTGTCACTTCCAGAAGTTTGTTCGATGGCAAAGCAACTACAACTACAACGACAGGGAAAATGCAAAATTCCAGCCCTCCTACTGATTTTCCGAATAATGTGCCGCCGATGCCGCCTGCTCCAAGACTATTGGAAACTCGCATCTTGATTGCCATGTATAATCTACGTACGGCGATTGAAGAGATTGAAGCGGCTCGCTTACCAGAACCGACGGCTCCAGACGATCCAAAGCGGAACTTAATTGTCGCAGTATGCTCCCTAGAGTCTGCCATGAAGAACATGGATGACGCTGCTGCTGAAGCATCCAAGTGCCTTCCAATGGACGGCGAATCCAACTATAACGACAGAGAAAATCAAGATGTCGAAGGAGCGGATAAGGAGGAAGATGAAGAGGCCGAATTCAATCGCCTGCTCTGTTGCCTAAATTCTTACGAGGAGGAATTGGACGCTATCAGTGTTACCACCGAGGACAGTGTCGCTGCTCGCGACAAGGAAACGAATCGTATCCTCTATGAACTCAAAGAAGAAGAAGCGACCTTGCGTTCACTCATGAATATGGCTGTGGCCATTCGAGAACAACAGCAAGCAGAAGAGGAGGGAAACAACGATAATATATTCTCTCCACCAATGCTCATCAGCGGCAGCGACAATGAGGGTAGACACCAGTGCTTCTCGCCGATGGCACCGACATGTCGTCTTTGTGGTGGCAGCCATTGGAAGTACCGATGTCCTTCCATCATGCGAGGTCCCCACCTTTTTCAAGCCAACCCCCTTTCTGTCGGACAAGTTGAATCTAAGAGCTGACGTTCACGACAATGGAAAAACTTGAACTACTTGTAAATTGCCGTAAACGATGTATTGTTGCTGCACTTTCTGATAAAAATGATACATGTTACCTTTCGTTGACATTGCTGTTCCAGGAGGTCGTAGCTGGGACAAGCAGGGCGCCGTTTCCAAGATGCTACCCATCTCGCAATTCAATGGCCTTTCTCATGTTGCATACAGTATGCGAGGGCAAAACGTTTTCCCTCATACACGCACGACTTGGAGTGTCCTTGTAACAAAAATAATAATTAGACAGTAACCTTCCATTTAGAGCCTCGTCACGATGTTGCCTAAAGCATCTACCTAGTAGGAATGGCAGCTCTTTTTGTTATTGCTGTTGTGGTTTTCATTTTCAGCGGCTGCTGCCGCCGCCTTGAGCTGTGCCAAACGGTTCTGGCTGAGTTGTCGATCACGGTCCTTGCGCAATTCGGCGATTTCGCGATTCTTTTGCGTCAAGACCGATTGCGAGCTTTTGATGTACGTCTCCAATTCAGAAATCGAAGGAAGAATGGAAAAGATCGGAACGACCCAAGAAACAAAAGCTCAGAGAGAAGCAGAAGTTGATGAGTGATCGGCTCGAGAGAAAGTTGGTGTAGTCCATCCCATGTCCATCCAATATTCCACATCCTCTCCCCAAGTGCTTCTTAAATAGAAGAATTAGCAATCATCGTACCTTACGTTTGTAATATTCCACGTCCGTATTGATCGACCCCTGTAAAGAGCCATAGACCGCTTGCGCGGCCCGGTAGTCTCTCTCCAACTGTTGTTTGGCCATGGAAAGATGATGCGCCTTGGTCTTGTAATGGTCCAAATCGGCCTTGACGAGTTGTAGGGAATGTTGTGTCTGTTGGAGTTGTTGGACGGCGTGATTCTTTTCTTCCGTCGCGTGCAAGGCTTCGGCACGGAGTTTTGCCTGAACCAAGGCGGTTTGAGCGGCCGACGTGGAGACCTCGTTGGACGTTTCCACGGCTCGTAGCAAGTTCTAGAAGTGTCATCCAAAACGAGGTGATCACAAAAAGCATGAGGAAGAGACAGAGATAGAGAGAGAGACGTATGGTATTTGTGAGACTGAAATATTGATAGAGAAGCAACATTATGGACGGGGGGTTTGCAACTCGCTCCTTTTTTATTGATTCGTTCCGTACCGCAATAGACTCTTGGGTTTGTTGGTCCGACTGTCTCAAGAGGGCAATTTCTCGCTCCTTGGATTGATTCGCTTCTTGTAAGGTCCGAATTTGTATTTTAGCGTCCTCCAGTTCCAAAATAGCCTTTTGTGCCGGTTGGACGAATCGTTCGTACTCTTGTTAAAGCAATGCTGTAGTCTGTTGGACGGCCCGTTGCATTGCGGCAGTGATGTTGTTGTTGTTGTTGTTGGCATTGTTGGCGGCGGCATTGGCATTGGTGGTGTTGGAATCTTCGTATTCGTTGGTTGTTTCTGTAAAGTCCTTCCAAATGTCGTCCAAAGTGAGATTGTGAGACGACGACTGTTTGGAGATACTATGGGATGTGTTAGAACCACCATCACCACCATCTTCTTCTTCTTCTTCTTCTTCTTGGGATGGTGAATCGTCATTGTGATTGTTGTTGTTCATGGTAATATGGTCTTGTCCATAGTATTGGATGGTGGCTGCCACCATGACATTACGAGTAGTACTAGTCGTAGAGTGCTTTGTTTTGCGGCGATTTCTGCCTCTTCTTCTTGTTGCTGTTGCTGCTGCTTTTGCTGCTTCTGAATAGAACCACGACCACTAGTACCATGAAGAACGACGTCCTCGGTAGTAGAGGCATCATCCTGCAGGTCCTGCTCGTCGTTCTTGGAACGTTCTTGATGGGTGGTTGTGTTGGTGGTGGAAGTAGAAGTAATACTGGATCACATGATGGCGTCGTGTCGGTCCGCCCTGCTGGCTGACTGTGATATATAGTGAGATGAGAAGTGTCAAAATGATAAACCAATACGATTGGGTAGTTGTTGTACGACGGAAAAAACGACAAAAATAGAGGAGCAGATCATTCATACACTTGCGCAGCAGTGCGAACAACAATGCTGTTATTGGAAAGGGGGATGAATGTGTGTGTGTGTGTGGGGGGGGCATCGCACTACGAAGGACCTCGAAAAAAAACTCTTGACAAGACCTCTCCGAGGGGGGAGTCGAGTTCCGGCGTGGACTGTATGTACCAATAACGTAGATTATAAGGAGACGTGGTTCTTGAATGAAAACATGAAAACATTACAGTTTTGTTAGTCTAAAATGCGGCATAAGTAACGTGTAAGAAAGCTTACGTAGCAGTAAAGAGTGAGTAAAAAATGATGTCACGATAGAGATGGAGTTTGCTGACTGAGAATTCGTGGTGGTCGCTTCTTTGGAGATGGAAGTATAACAGCTGGATGAACAACGCTGCTTAACATTCCTGTTTGGCTCCAATTGAAGTACTTCAAAAGTGGTGTGGATTGATCAATAGTGATCATGAAGACCGTATCTGTCAATCACAGTGTGTGACACCCAACCTTGAGTCATTGTAAGCTGCTTTGAACAACACCATGGCAATGATGTCAAGTCTTAATGAAAAGAATCTTATAAATGAGAACAAAGAGGTGAAGTACCGTTTATCCATCAGTCAATCTGAGATGGCAACCTTGCGAGAAGATACACAAAACATTGGCAAGAAGATGCCGTCTTTAAAAACCCTCCAACTTACTTGCCAATGAAGCGATCCTGTTCTACCTTACGTGCGGCCGTTGACAATGGAGATGATGAAGATAGTGCAGATGATAATGAAATCATTCTTGCTCCCTTAAGTAATCCAACCACAGTGCAAAGAAGGCCACACGATGTGGTCAGACAGCTAGCCCCAAGTTTCAATGCTGTGCCAGCAGAAAAGACCAAATCGGATAGGTCAAGCGCTTCAAGGATCTGCTGTATGACCTCAAGGATATTCTTAATTTGGAAGATGTGGGGAAAACTCCAATCCCAAAAGACACGGTGACAAAAAATTGGGCATTGACCAATTGCCTTGAGCTCCTGCAAATTGCTGTCACTCAATTAACGGAAGCCAAGGAGGCAAAGGAAGAGTTGAAGCAGCTCAAACATGGCATGATGAGAGGTGAAGGCCTTCGGCTTGCAGCCAAACTGGAGAGGCGGGCTCTGGACATGCTGCTTGTACTCAAAGGTGATGATCCAACAACTGAGTGGAGGAAAAAAGGCAAGAAGCCAACTGGAAAATTCTGTAGTCTTGGAGGACGGGTCCATGCATATTAAAATGAGCTAACCAAAAAGCTTGGCCTTGACAAGCATAGTTCAAAGATTGCACCTAAAGACCAGCCTCTCATATTCTGGAATGATGCAAAGGCTCACACAAGTGGAACCCCACCAGGACAGCAATCCATTGCTTGGCTTCTGCGCAAGAGTGCACCAACACCTGCTGTTGATGCCTCAAGAACCGCCGCTAGTGTCACAGTACCAATGCCGGCATATGCAGCAGGGCAGCAAACAAGGGCATCACCGGCAATAGTATCTCTGCAGAAACCAAGCAGATTGAAACCATGCAGTCACAGTCAAAAACGGACAAAACAAAGAAGGTTGAATGGTACGGATAATGCTCTGGCTCTTGTGGCTGACTCTCTTCCAACAGGAGAACTAACTGTCATGAAAAATCTCAACGCCGAACTGACTTGAAAGATGGTCATATGGTCTTACCCTGCAAACAACATTGTGAAACCAGGATTGGCGGTTGGACTTTATGGCTCATTCCCAGTCACTGCCGGATGGGAGGGCTTGTGAGGGCAAGCAATGCCAATGGTGTGGTAATGAAACATCAATGTGGAATGTGTGGCTATTTCACTCATGGAGCTCTGTGTTGCCCAAACAATGTGGATACTGGATCCCACCATGATTGCTACTACTGTTCTAACAGGTTGATCTGTCCCAAGCTCGGCTGTTTAGACAACACTCCCGTTGAGTTTAGAATAGAGTTTAGGTATGTCGTACATGTCATCATAGCAATTGTTCACTGTCATTCAGTAATAATGCTACCGTAGGTACACTTCTGAATCTGCTGAACTGTAAAATAACAGGTGAAGTGACGCTAATCTTAAAATGTCCATCATGAGGCTCAGAACTCACAGTCAGAACACCTGGACCCTTGTTTTCGCGCGACCTAGTTTTTGATGCGCGCAGTACCGTATTCATTCAAGGTATGTTCGGGATCATGATGCGGTTTTTGAGAAACGGGGAATCAACAAATCCCCCCCAGAAAATATGGGTGGGAGCTTTCAAAAGTGCCCATTTAATTCCGTCGTACAGAGTCGTAGACGAGCAGCAATACGAAAGTTCCATCAAATCGACTAGTAGCAAAGAGCAGCAGTATGGTTGTTCTATCCTCCTCTTGTCGAAGTCACTTTTCACCATGAGAAAGTGTAAACTACTAAGGCCCGGTGTTGGCTGTAAAGCCACTATCCTCACTAAGCAAAAAAAATATTTTTGTTTTTTCATCAGACTCCGTTTGACATGGACGATTGTATCGCTCGCACTTTCTGCCACTCTTGCTTGATTCAATCAAAAGGTAAGGCCAAATACGTAGTGTCCCTAGTAATCAACTATGATGAAGTGAGGCTATATCCAATCATTCGAACAAAGAGGGCATCGATTGCGATAATCATGAGGGTAGAGTTGTGGCAACTGCCAGAAAACTATTCTTGTGATGACTAGGTGGTAATATAACTTTTCCCTATTTCATTTGCATAAATTTAAGTTTCTAGTCTCGATATCAGACATCACAGCAACGAAATGCGCCCTTTGCAACAATTCACTGCGAGCTCTGGATCAATAGAGTAAACAGTAAACATCTTCCAATGACATCTGCTGGAAATTCTTGTCATCAAAAATCTTCCCGTTCGATTACGACATTTTCGGGGAAGACAAGCAGGAGGTTCTTGGTTTTGGGAACTGGATTGGGAACATCGGGGTTTTGATGGATCGTCCAAAGCTCATCGTCCAAAGCATCGGTAAGACAATCATCCTGTGCCGACGCGATTTCTTCTCAATTTTATGTCACTTCTAGCTTGCTCTATGTTGTTTTCCTCGCTCTTTCAACGTATGGAGATATTTTGCCGTTCGGATTTCTTGCTTTATCTTGTCACGAAAAGCGTCCAGAGGAAATTCAGCAGCACAACGATGGACCGATGTGAGGTATCAATGTTATTTTGCTTCGGGTGGATGAACTTAGTGAGGATAGTGGCTTTACAGCCAACACCGGGCCTTAGTAGTTTACACTTTCTCATGTTGAAAAGTGACTTCGACAAGAGGAGGATAGAACAACCATACTGCTGCTCTTTGCTACTTATCGATTTGGTGGAACTTTCGTATTGCTGCTCGTCAACGACGCAATTTATGGGGATTTGTTGATTCCCCGTTTCTCAAAAACCGCATCATGATCCCGAACATACCTTGAATGAATACGGTACTGAAATTCTACGCGCGCATCAAAAACTAGGTCGCGCGAAAACAAGGGTCCTGCTGCTGGCACCTGGCACGCCAGCAGCTCACTCACAGTCAATAGAGCTCAATGGGTCGCGCTGTCGCGCTTCGGCATTTTTTCATTTTTTCACAGTCAGTCAGCATACTCGTTTTCTTTTGTACAACTAAGGTTAGGGTTTTATTCGTGACACAAACAACCATCCGACTAAAACTATGTACGAAGTAGTTGAAGATATGAGAATTTTTACTACGGTAATACCCCAATACTCCAGTCTTTACTACTACTGTCGTATGTATGACAGAGCGACTAGATTGCATCTTTTTTCCTTCCAGTCAAACGTGTGGGACAAAAAGCTGTATGTATTTGACCCAAGCCTTGTCCTTTGTAAAATCACTAGACACTACAGAACTATTCTATTTTTTTTCCGATTTCCCATAGATACCGTAATTATGCAGAAGGTTTTTGCGTTTCCCGTGTCGGAAGGTTCTTTTGGGGTTGTTATAGAATGTTCTCGGAGTAGGAATTATGACCAATTTTTGGTCTATCATCTAGAAGGGAACGACGTATTTTCTCGTGTCAGCCGAAAAAATTGTTCAATTGGAATTGATTCCAGTCATAAAAACTTCTTTCTCGGCAACTTTTGCTAATAGTGATGTTCAACAACGGAAACAGGCCGGACCTGAAAATCGAAGAAAAATGAGAGTGACCTGCGGCCAAACTACAGTTAAGTGTACCACGTAGAATTATGTGTCTTGCACCAAAACCTGACTGCCGCCAAGTTGGTCGCTCGTTTAGGCTCTGGAAAGTCGGACTCTTTTGTTGCGTGATCCCAGTATTCAGGCTCATGCAACTTTATTATCCAGGAGACCGATTCTTTAAGAAGAACTAGCCATACAATCATAATCATGCAGCGTCTCAGATTAGGTAATTGCAATGTCATTGCCAACCGGCATCAACCAAGCCGGAATAATACCGAAGATGTTCACAGCAAGACACAGATAGGTCATTCTGTCGCTACCACAAGGTTGTCCGACGAAAAACCAACAAGAGCAGAAGCACAAAATTCCAACTCTACTGATTGTACGAACGAGATGCGTGCTCCGAGACTACTGGAAACTCGCATCTTGATTGCCATGTATAATCTACGTACGGCGATTGAAGAGATTGAAGCGGCTCGTTTAGCGGGGCCGACTCGGGGTGACCAAAAGCGGAGCTTAATTGTCGCTGTTTGCTCCCTGGAGTCTGCCATGCAGAATGTGGATGACGCCGCTCAAGCATCGAAATGTCTCCAAATGGACGGCGAATCCGACTATGACGACAGCGAAAAAGAAGATGATGAAGAAATAGAGTGGGAGAAAGAAGAGGAGGCAGAATTCAATCGCTTGCTCTGTTGCCTGAATTGTTACGAGGAAGAATTGGACGCTATGACTGTTACCACCGAGGACAGTACCACCGCTCGCGACAAAGAAACGAACCGTATCCTCTCCGAACTCAAAGATGAAGAGGCGACCCTGCGTTCTCTCATGAACATGGCTGTGGCCATTCGAGAACAGCAAGTAGAAGAGGAGGGAAATAACGATAAATCCTATGCACCAGCAGTGTTCATCAGCGGCAGCAACAATGAGGGTAGACACCAGTGTTTCTCGCCTGTGGCACCGACATGTCGTCTTTGTGGAGGCAGCCATTGGAAGTACCGGTGCCCACCCTAACCCTTCCATCATGCAACACCCTTTCTCTTTGACGAATTCAAATCTAACAGCGACGTTCACGACGTTCGTTTCAAATGGACAAAGTGGAACTACCTACAAGTACATAGCCGTAAGTGATGTACTGTCGCCGCTCTTTATCATGAATCATAGATGATGCATGAAATTTACATTACTGTTCCAAAAGGTAGCACCAGTATTCTTGAGGCCACCAATCACACAAAACCGTAGCGTTTCTTACTGTAGCGTTTCTTACTCTGCGCACAGTGTATGCGAGAATTGGAGAATCCTTGAACAAAAAAGTAAGAAGAAGTACTTCTAATGGCAATGATCACGCCCCATACATTATCATTTAGTAGGAATGGCGGCTCTTTTTGTTATTGCTGCTGTGGTTTTCATTTTCAGCGGCTGCTGCTGCCGCCTTGAGCTGTGCCAAACGGTTCTGACTGAGTTGTCGATCGCGGTCCTTGCGCAATTCGGCGATTTCGCGATTCTTTTGTGTCAAGACCGATTGCGAGCTTTTGACATACGACTCCAATTCAGAGATCTACAAGAAGAATGGGAAGAAAGAAGGTTGGAACAACCCAAGGTAGAAAGGCCAAGAGATTAATCGAACGAGAGAAGCAGGAGTTGATGAGTCGTCGGTTCGAGAGAAAGTTGGTGAAGTCCATCCATGTTCATCCAATATTCCACATCCTCTCCCCAAGTACTTCCTAAAAAGAAGAATTAGCAATCATCGTACCTTACGTTTGTAATATTCCACGTCCGTATTGATCGACCCCTGTAAAGAGCCATAGACCGCTTGAGCGGCCCGGTAGTCTCTCTCCAACTGTTGTTTGGCCATGGAAAGATGATGCGCCTTGGTCTTGTAATGGTCCAAATCGGCCTTGACGAGTTGTAGGGAATGTTGTGTCTGTTGGAGTTGTTGGACGGCGTGATTCATTTCTTCTGTCGCGTGCAAGGCTTCGGCACGGAGTTTTGCCTGAACCAAGGCGGTTTGAGCGGCCGACGTGGAGACCTCGTTGGACGTTTCCACGGCTCGTAGCAAGTTCTAGAAGTGTCATCCAAAACGAGGTGATCACAAAAAGCATGAGGAAGAAGAAGAGAGACAGAGAAAGAGACAGAGAGAGAGATGTATAGTGCTTGTGAGACTCAAAAATTGATTGAGAAGCAACGTTGTTATTGACGGGGGTTTGCAACTCGCTCCTTTTTTATTGATTCGTTCCGTACCGCAATAGACTCTTGAGTTTGTTGGTCCGACTGTCTCAAGAGGGCAATTTCTCTGTCCTTGGATTGGTTGGCTTCTTGTAAGGTCCGAATTTGTATTTTGGCGTCCTCCAGTTCCAAAATAGCCTTTTGTGCCGGTTGGACGAGTCGTTCGTACTCTTGTAAAAGCAATGCTGTAGTCTGTTGGACGGCCCGTTGCAATGCCGCAGTGTTGTTGTTGTTGTTGGTGGTGGCTGCGGCATTGGCATTGGTGGTGTTGGAATCTTCGAATTGGTTGGTTGTTTCTGTGAAGTCCTTCCAAATGTCGTCCAAAGTGAGATTTTGAGACGACGACTGTTTGGAGATACTATAGGATGTGTTAGATCCACCACCACCATCTTCTTCTTCTTCTTCTTGCGATGGTGAATCGTCATTGTTGTTGTTGTTGTTGTTGTTTTTGTTGTTGTTGTTCATGGTAGTATTGTCTTGTCCATAGTATTGGATGGTGGCTGCCACCATGACATTACGAATAGTAGCGCTTTGTTTTGCGGCGATTTCTGCTTCTTCTTCTTGTTGTTGCTGCTGCTGCTTCTGAATAGAACCACCACTGCCAGCATGAAGAATGACGTCGGTAGTAGAGGCATCATCCTGCAGGTCCTGCTCGTCGTTGGAACGTTGTTCTTGATTGGTGGCGGTGGTAGTGATAGTAGTCATACTGGATGACATGATTGCGTTGTGTTGGTCCTGGCTGACATGTAGTGAGATGAGAAGTGCCAAAATGAAAACCAATACGACTTGTTGTTGTACGACGGGGAAAAAACGACAAAAATCGAGGAGCAGATCATCATATTATTGCTTCAGTGCGATCGAATTTCAACAATGCATTTGTTGGAAAGGGGGATGAATGTGGGGGGGCATCGCACCACGAAGGACCTCGAAACAAAAACTCTTGATCGTCGTAGTCGTATCGTTTGGAGTTATACGACGTATGATACCTATTATATTATTATTATTACAGTCATATAATAACTGTTTCTGTCTATCTGTATCATACTCCGGAGTAGGTCCGTCAGAAGGTCTGTCAGTAGGTCTGTCTGTCTACCACATCGTTTTTTTCGAATCCAAAGCGAATCTTCTCTTCTCTTTTTCTACTAACTTTTTGAACGACGCGGTGTTCATTTTTTTTGTCAGCAGTGTACGACTGCGACAGCACGGTGCCACATAAAAATGCAGTAGGTAATGAACTGTGAGTACTACGTTGCTACCGTAGTCTCTAGTAGTAAAACAGTTAAGAAGTACGGTCTAATAAGACTCCGAGTACGAAGGCATCATTTATTTATTCCTCGCAGTCGTTAAATAACGAACATACATGCAAAAAAATACGCGATGGAAATCACCTTCTCCTCCAAACTCACTGCATCATCATGCAACTTGCCAGCCGCCAGTACATATCATACAGGTATCATCATACGGTAGTTTGCCGTATCGATGGCCATCATTTCTTAGTTACAACATTCTCACCTCCTGTGCTGTGCTGCTTCCACAACTTCATGGCTTTTCATTGATACAGTTACTGTATCACCGGAAGCAAGCAAGATTCAAGTGTCAACTACTGTAGGTAGCTAGCTAGAACCGTAGCTGGTACCTTGTTGTACAGAGAGAAAAAGTGAAAATCGTACCCAAAAGCAGTTTAGTAAAAGTAAGTCGAAGATAATCATCTCTCCAGGAGAATTCAAACGATCCAAAACAAAAACAAAAACAATAGAGCATCGAATAAAACAAATAACATCGACATCGACATCATCAATCATGGAACCATATCCAAACGACAACAATATCAACACCAATACACCCAGCAGTGAATGTCAATACAAATCTAAAACTGTAACGCTCAAGGATCCTCCGGCTACTAATGGTGGTAGTAGAAAAAAGAACACGACGGATCGATTCACCAGTTTGAACGATTTTATCAAACGAACGTACGGTTCGACTCTTTCGGTGGATTATAACAACAACAACAACAACAACAACAACATTGATGATGATACCACAGACAATGGTGGTGGTGGTGCAAACGAAATGGGTGTATTGATGGCATCGTTATTGGGCAATAGTAACAACAACAACAACAACAACAACACCCCTGCCGCCGATGATACTACACTTTCCAGTGGTCTTTCGGGAAGTGATTCCGATCAGGGTGGTGGTAGCAGCAACCACCATAATATGATGAAATGTTGGTCGTTACGTCGTTTGGCACTCGAACTGTCGTTATGGGCCAACGTCTTTATCACCTTGACCAAGCTGGTGGCGTACATCCGGACATTGTCGTTGTCGGTGTTGGCGGCATTGTTGGATTCTGTTTTGGACGTGGTGTCGCAACTCGTGTTGAACTTCACCGAGAAACATTCCAGCATGCAACGATCGTCGGCACATTATCCCGCCGGTGCGTCTCGGTTGGAACCCATCGGCGTGTTGACGTGTGCGGCACTCATGGGAATGGCATCCTTCGAAGTATTGAAGGAATCCTTCCAAAGTTTGATCCGACAGGAAAGTGCGTTGGAAGATCTGACTCGGACGCAGGCGTATTACAGCTGTGGCAGTATGATTTCTATCGTGGTCGTCAAACTGTTGTTGCTGGCGTTGTGTCAGAAGGCCTCGTACAAACGCAGCGGTTACGGTAGTTCGAAATCGGTGGTCCAATACGCCGATCCTACCCTCGAAGCGTTGGCACAAGATCATTGGAACGATGCCCTGTCGAACGGAGTTTCGGCCGTGTCGTTGTTCATGGCGATATACTGGCCGTCTCTTTGGTGGGTCGATTCGGTCGGTGCCGTCATCATTTCGTTGTACATCATCTACAGCTGGTACCACACGGGACAGGAACAGATCGAACAGCTCACGGGGAAATCGGCACCACAAGACTTCATCGAAGAACTACAGGAACTCGCGGCGAACTTCGATCGACGGATCCAACACGTCGATCAGATCCGGGCGTACCATTTCGGACCGAAGTTCCTCGTCGAACTGGAGATCGTCATGCCCCATAACACACCCCTGAAGGAGTCGCACGATCTGGGGATGGAACTCCAATACGAGATCGAGGCACGAGAGGAGGTGGAACGTTGCTTCGTCCATATCGATTACGAGGCACGGGATTACGACGAACACGTCGTCAGTAAGGTGCCGGAGTTGCGAGAACATTTGTTACGGAACCGGACCAAAAAGAACATCCAATCGGCCATGAGCGTGTAAATGATGATCATACAATATTATTATGTAACATATGATTCGACAATCAATCAACCAATCAATCAATCAATCAAACAATCGACACCACAAGTCAATCAACAACTACACACAAGATCGACACACCCCGACGAGGAGGAAGGAAGGAAGGAAGGAAGGAAGGAAGGAAGGAAGGAAAAACAAAACCCGTACTGCACCTTGATTCTTATTATGATACATATAACATATATGATATTCTAGTAATAGTAACTATTTGATGATGAATACAAGCACACAAAGAGAGATTGTGTGATACAATTATTACTACTGTCGTAGTTTCACCGTTTCCAATTAATAGCCGTAGAATACTAATAACAGAGAGTAAAGTAGAGTGATTTCTCTCTATAAACATCAAGTGCCGTCATGGAGTCGAAAACAAGAGAGAGAGAGAGAGAGAGAGACGAACCATCCAGCAACAAGTTCAGTGCCGCATACTAAACATTACTTCTTGTTGTTGTTGTTGTTGTTCGATGCGTACAATGCTACACCGACTGCCTCACTAACCAACCCGACCAACGCGTCTACAAGGAGACGAAATCTTTCTCGATCATTGTCTTCAGACGGTGATTCCACTGGTTGTTCTTGTTCTTGTTTCTGTTGCTTGTTTTGTTGATTCGGTCGTTTCAGTAGTGACAATCCCAACAAGAGACTCACTTGGTTCGTCCCCGGGATGAGTCGTCGTTGAACGATACAATCGACGAGTCGTCTCGCATAAACTTCCAACATGACATCTTGATGATCTCCCAATACGGTCGCAACGTCCCATTCGATCGCTTTGGGATCAATCGCAGAAAGTGTAGCCTGACATGTCACCCAATTCCCGATATGTTGCGACTGTAACTGTGTAACACCCACAACGATCCGATCACCAAATATCTGACAAAAGGTATGAGCTGGAACACCTTGTATTCGATACGACCGCGTGATTGTGGTGGGAAGACATTGTTCCACTGGAACAGCAGTGGCAGAAGCAACGAAAGCAGAAGAAGCTTCTGTAGGAGTCGTAGACGTTGTTATTGTCGCATTCGACAAACCATCAACCACCTTGTCCAATGATAAAGTCGTTGTATTCATGGTGTTCGATGCAATTTGCAATTCTAACAACAACAACAATTAACAAGGGGCAATTCTTTGTTGCTCAATCAATCAATCGATCAATCGATCGATCCTTTGGTTGTGGTCGTCGTGGCGCTGGTTATCTACCTACCGGTAGTAGATGATTGTTGTGTTGGTGTTGGTGTTGAGATGATGATGAACTACGGACACGACTACGGAAGTCTATCATACGAGTAGGATTGACTGTGATGTTGTCGGATGTGTGACTGTGTGACAGTGAATGCAAGTCGTGCCTGTCGGTCCGTCGGTCAGTGCCACTTACGGTATATGACACAGTAATAACGGTACGTTTCTGAAATAGGTAATGAAGTACCGGTACCTTCCCACCTCCTCTAGCTACTACTCTAACTGTATCATAAGTACCGTAGCTACTACGGAGTAGAGAGAGGATCTTTTCTCGATCGCGCGTATTTTGTGAACGCAACAAGAGCGTATCTTTCTTTGGACGTCACCACTATTCGGTAGATGGATTGTTCATCATCAATTTAACCAATCGATACAATCTACAATGAATCCATACAATCCATCCTCACATCGAAACAGTTTCGAATCTCTTCTCTAGAGAGCTTCCTACTACGATAGCTAAAGCTGCTACCGTAGCCACCTACTGCAAGAAAACGGTTTGGAATTGGATTTTTCTGTCGCGATCCCGAACAAAGCCGCTTTCTACTAGTAGCACAAAACAGCCAAGAAAATGGGCGTCATGATCATGATCATCATGATGCGGTTATCAGCAGTAGTACTAGTGCTGTGGCAGACGACGCAAGTCGTGTCATCCCTCAGTCTACCGTTGCAGTTGTCTCCTACTACTACTACTACTACTACTACTACTACTACTACTCGTCGCTTTGTTCCGTTTATGGTTCGTGGAGGAAACACCGCCTGCACTACTAAAATTCCTCCATCCACAAACATTTTTCAACCACTGATGATACCACCGCCGTCACCCATCGCAAACAAATTGGACCGAACCAACAACGAGAACGTCGAATGCAATTCCAACAACAACAGCAACGTGGTACGACAATCCGTCATCACTACGAACGACAAATGTGGTTCTATTTCGATTTCGAACAAAGACCGACACCAGTTTGTTGCCAGAACGATCAAGATAGGAATACAAAGAATGCGTCGAAATTGTCTTGCAATACTTCCCTTGGTTCTGGCTGGATGGAGTCGTCGTTGGACAAATTGGAGTGGTGGTGTTGGTGGTATTGCTGCTGCTGCTGGTGTTGGTGGTATTGCTGCTGCTAATACTGCAACAACCGTATTGCCTAAAATATACGCAAACGGCGGCTCGTCTCTTGCTGTGGTCATGGCCATTTCGGGAGGAGCATCTTCATCTGCGGCAGCAGCAGCAGCAGCAACCGTATATTCGGATCTGTGGCTACTTCCTGCCTTGGTATGTGCCACAGCATACGCTTTTTATAATCTGTTCATTAAAAAGGCATCCTCGTCGACCAGTGCTCCCATTGATCCTATTTTGGGAGGTGTCTTGTTGCAGTTGGTAGCAGCCATGATGGGTGCATCCTTATACGTATGGAAGCGATTGACGTCGAGTGGTGGTGGAGGTGGAGGTGGAACAACGACAGTGTTGCCCAATTTTTTCAGCAAGAGCATTTTGAAGAACGGTGGAGTCGGATGGAGTGTAGCGGCCGGAGTGGCAGTGGGAGCAGCCGAAATACTATCCTTCCTTATTTCCGGTATGGGTGTTCCAGCCTCCAAGAGCATCCCGACGGTGGTGGGTGGTAGTGTCGTGGTCGGTACGTTGGTCGGATCGGTCTGGTTAAAGGAAAAATTGTCACTGGGTGGTTGGATAGGCGTCCTTTTGATTGCCATCGGGATTGCCCTGGTCGGTATGGATCCAAGTTCGGCTGGTGGACATTAAAATAATAAAGTAAAATAATGAACGGCAGCCATATAATAAAAAGAACATCACATCACATCACATTTTTTTTTTAAAATTAAAAAAAAAATGTAACATTGTGTATTGTTTGTTACCTCCGTGCGTTGCAAGTCCATTCCGTTGGTACGTTATGACATTTTTTTCGAAAATCATCCTTCCATTGCATGTATTTGGACAGCTCTCCCGCCGTTTCGTTCCATTCTTTTTCGGATTGACATGCCGTTTGGACCTGTCGGACGACGAGATGATTGAGCATTCCCGTCTCTCTACACAGCTGTAACGTTTTGAACAAGGCAGCTTTCTTCTTTTCGGGCGACAGTGCCAAGTGTCTTCGACAGACCTTGGCGAAAAAGAAAAACGTAGTCGACGTTGGAGAAATTAAAACAATAGTATTGTTGTGTTTTTTTGTTGTTGATGGTAGATCGTTGTTGTTACTCGTTGTCTTGCCCACAAACGACATGATAGTTTTGAACGTTCGAACGGCAATCAGAACGGCGTTGGCTTTCGTAGGCGGATCCCCAAACGCGTTGGCACATGCCTCCAACAGACTGTTGTATGAGATGTTATCCGGATGACAATCGTACCGTTCATGTTCCTTCATGATGTTGAGGAGCATTTCTGCCCTCACAGCCTTGTCCGCAAAAGGACTTTTGGCGTACGCATTTAACACTGCATTATAGTGGATGCGGGTGGGACGAATGGTTTCACCACCGCCACTGTCATCGTCATTATCATGGTCGTACCGATCTTCCATTTCTTGCAATAATTCCCGAGCTCGGAGACACGTTTCCTCGGTTCCACACTTGGCCATTACGGTGATGAGTGACGTGTACGTTTGCGAATTGGGTTGACAGGAAGGACCACGTCGTTTCATTTCTATAAAAAGTTTCAGTGCTTCCGTGGCTGCATCGGGTCGATCGACACTGGCAACCTTGGCCCAACCATCTATAACCGAAGAAAAGGCGACGGTATCGGGCTGTAATTCTGGAATATTCCCCCCGTCCCATGCCGATATCATATCCTGTAGAATTTCGTAGGCTCGTTCGGGATCACCCGCTTTGGCAAAGGCACTCATCAAGGCCGTGTATGTAATTCGTGATGGTTGCAACCCCTTGGCAGTCATTCTTCGTAACACGTCTTGCGCTTGTTGAGGTTCTCGACATCGTGCAAAGGCTTGAATGGTGGTCGTGTACGAATAAACGTCCGGTCGGACATTGACATTACCGGCTTCTGCCACTTCTTCCATAATGTTCAACAGTTCCAGAGCCCGGTTGGCCGAGGCGGAAGAAATGGCATCCAAACTGTCTCGGGAATACGTCGTTTGCATACCGTTGTTGTTGCTGCTGCCCGAAGTGTTGATGTACGCATCCTTTTCTTTGGACCATGCGTAAATACAAGTGTTGAAACTAGTCGAATCGACCGAAACAGTGTTATCACCCTCTTGATTTTGTTGCATCATTTCCTTCAACAAGTTTTCGGCCCGTCCGGCCGTCCCTCGATCCGACGATCGGGCCAGGCTGTACAGGACGATATTGTACGTGATGGTGTCGGGATTAGGATACCGATCCTCGTGTTGCATTTTTCGTAATAATTCGATGCATTTGGGATAATTGCCTTGATTGGCAAAGGCAGCCACGACCGTGTTCAACGAAATGACGTCCACTTTGACGGTGGTAGGAACCGACGATGACAGCGACGTTTGATATTGTTGTTGTTGTTGATAGTGGTCATCATCGTCATTATCATTGTCAGTATCATCGTTTCCGCTTGGATGTTCGTTCGCCATCATGGATTCCAACAACTCCAACGCCTTTTCCGGTTGGTCATGTTCCTTCCATGCCTTCAAGACGGAATTGTACGACACGACGTCGGGAGATGCCTCGTAATATCCCTCTTGATACAATGCTTGGATCCGTAGGAGTAATTCTTGAGCTCTCGATGCCGCTCCAATTTGTGCCAATGAATCCAAATTGAGATTCAATGACATGAGCGGATTGTTGGTCGATTGTTCTTGTAACGATTGCAGACGTCGATTGTCGGTTTCTTTGCTCCGAATGTACTTGGAAGAAGAAGAAGAAGGCGAAGAGGATGCTTTGGAGGAGACAGAAAGGGACGGTCTAGATACAGAATAATTTTCTCTGTCGCAACGATGGAATTGGTATATCCGTCCGGTCTCTGAATGCTTCGACAAAAAGCCCATGGTACCATTGGTCGATAGAACCGTAATCGTCGTTGTCGTCATCATCATCATAATCCTCATCGTCATCCTCAGTGTCAACGACACCGTTTGCTGTCGTTGTTGTTGTTGTATGCTCTGCCCACAACCTGTCACAGCGCCATCACTTCGTCGGATCGAAACGCTTGCTTTCCATTTTCTAATTCCTGCGATGCTTCCGGAATACGAAATACGACCAACACTAACGGTAAAGTACTTTGGTAGTACCAACTGGGTCACAGGCAGCAGTAGTAGACCACCGTACCGGTACTCCTGAATCCGAAGTTCGCGCTACTTCAAGTAGGCTACGAAGAAACGGAGTACCAAAACAACCGCTACCTTATTTACCTGGTACTAGTCTACCGATACCGTTCAACCTGTCCTTGTATCATATATCACACCGAACTCCAACTCTAAGTAATAGCAAGTGCCTTATTTGACTTCGAGCCAGATTGTTTTCGGTTCTTGAAGTATCATAGAAATACGTCAACACAGAACACTCAAAATCAACACGATCTTCTGCACGTTTCTTTTGAAAGGAGGAGAAAAGCTCTCGTTCGATTTTCTATCAACACAAGCGAAGCAGGACCGATCATACACGCGAAGTCGTATTGTATAGATTGAAAATACGGTAGACTGGCACGATGCCACGTTGATACCGGTATAGTTTCGAATGACGTCATCAGGAATTGATGAGGAGAATCAAGTGAACTTTTCCCTTGTCCGAACGGATCATCAAGAATGGGACCCTTAAGTCATCCTACAAAGAGTGGACTCTCACTTGGACCAGAGTGTTAAAGAGATAATCAACTGATTAACTGTAACTGTAAATGATTACTGGTGAGTTACCATGATACAAATAAATGTTAATGAGCTTGGTTTCCTATATTCCGTTTTTTTGGCCACGGTACTTAAAGGGCAGCTGAACAAAGGAGAACATTAACTGTAAGATTTTTCCATTCAATCGTCTTAATAACAGTAACGAAGTGTTTGAATACTGCGAAAGTTTTTTTACCTTACGATCCAACGAACGCGACCTCTCCGGCTGCCGACCATTTCCAGCTTTTTTACTCCCAGAAGATTTGACATCTGCGTACTTCAAAGCACCATGGAAGAAAGAGAGAGAGGGAGAGGAATGCAACCTCCAAAGAGAAAGATCAGCAAAAACATCTACAACAACAACCAAAACAATTTTTCAACTGCAAATCCTCCATATTTCTTTACCACTGGCTTCTTCTCAACTGTGAGAAACAGTAAACTCAGAATCATGTGTACCTTCACGGAAACCGCCCCATCCAAACCAGCCACAGGTGATGTGACAGCACCATCTTCTGTACCGACGACATGGTCTAACCTATCGGGACTTACCGAGGTTAATGGTCTCATTTCAAAAGCCACACGATATTCGATTTTCACATGGGTTGTTTTGGTTGTGTCGCTCTACTCAACAACACCTCCTCATGAACTGGTATATTTATCGGAATCCGAGAGAACGGCAGCCATGGTGGCACTTCTCTCGTTATTGATGGCAACTTTCCTGTTGATGATGCCGTTTGTATTACGACGTCGCAAGCTCGGAGCGTTGATATGGGCAGCACTCGCCACGCAAACCATCGCGATCATCACCAACGCCCAATTGGCTTTTTGTCCGACGATTGTGCGCATCGATGCTGTTACACGCAGTCCTGTCTACCTGGTTCGATGGTGCGAATGGATCCCATTGGCGGGTCTAATGACATTCCTCTCAGAGGCGGTTGCTCTACAGAAAAAAGGCAATAAAACAAACCAAAGCAGTGACTACAAAGCTGCGATTCGAAACTCGGTGGCACAATCGCTCTCGTGTTTAACAGGGGGGCTCATTTGCGCCTATTGCAACTCCTACATTTGGTGGGCCTTTCATATGTCAATTTCCTTTGCTACGTGGGCCATGATCTTCCCCCGAGTCTTTACAAAGCGACAGTCCTTTTTCAAAATGAAATTTCTTCGCAATCCTATTGGCGTGGAAACAGATGGCTCGTACCGGCAGCTGGAATTCCGCGACCGGCTACGCTTCTCTTATCATCTTATTTTGACATGCTCCGTTGTCTGGACCATTCTTGTCGTACTGTATTGTATCAATGCCTACATCTATCGAATTTTACCGCCGGATCATCCGTGGAAGGACAAAGCTCCGGCAATGATCGTTGACACCTTTTTTGATGTGTTGGCCAAAGCCTTGTACTTGAGATGCATCGTAGAAGTGCATCTTGCCGTTTTTGATGGCGAATCTCGAATCATGAGACAGCTCACCGAACTGCGAAACCTCATGACGATCTTGTGGGATACCTCCAGCGACGTGATTGTGGTTTCCGTCAAGGACGATTCTGGAAATCTCGTGTCGATTCTTTCCCCCGCGGTGTTCGACTTGATGGACGTCACGCTTCCTTCGTCTCTACAAGACCGAAGCACGGCTGCCCTTATGATTGAAATGCAGCTCAAATCTTCAGATGACAATGCCAAAAGAAGGAGGAAAGAGCGATGTGGCGTGGTAAAAGCAGCTCAGTTGGTCGATACGTCCGAGGCAACGTATTCTCGATGGACTATACACACCATATTGGAGGAAGTAGATCCATCTTCGTTCGTCGCCACGACTGCATCCTCCTTCGTCACTGCCGCTTGGGAAAAATCCACCAATGCTACTAGTTTCTCCAGCTCGACTTCGCCGTGGAATCTCAAGCCGCACTCGTTCGTCACTGAAAAAGACGAAGATCGCAAGACCGAAATCAAAGTGTCCAACTATGGATCAGGTGCAATCGTGGGGGTGATTCGCGATGTTACAGAACGATTTCGATGGTACGAAGCGGAACGGCGAGCACATGCCGAAGTTATCCGCCGGCAACAAGACGCCCAATCGGTAAGAACTGGATGATTATCTTTGGGTAGTTAGGGACAACATTTCTCTCACGTCAAACGCATTCTTGGTTTTTCGTAGCAAACTCGTTTCGTACGACACGAAGTCAAAAATGGACTGCTTGCCGGCATCGAGCTTTGTGACAGTCTTCGAAATGAAATCGAAGGCATACGACAGTCAACTTCTGGATCTAGACGTACTCCTTGCGTAGTTCACCGACATTCTCTCTCGAATCACTCGACGTCATCAACATTGGCACTTGAGAGTATGAGCGTACGTTCATCATCCTCCTCGGAATTGGACAGTAGCAACTGCATACACTCTCGTATAAACGCTGCAAGTAATCGGGTCATTGACCTTGACCTACTTCTTCATGAAGTATTGGAGACTGTTCTCCACGAAGCAATGGCAAGGGATGTTATTCACGAAGTATACGAACCAAGGGCGGAACGCTTGGATGTTTTGGGGGTACTATCGTCGAGCGTTAGCACCAAAAGCGGCAAATCAGATCGTTTTCCTATTCGTTGCGAGGGTGAAATCCCGTTTCTTGAGATGGATTCTCAACTTTTGAAGTATATACACCGCAACGCCGTATCGAATGCTTCAAAATATGGCAAGGCTTGCGGCAACGTTGAAACCGTGTTGTCCTTTGACGGCAGTAAGAAGCTGCTGACGATGAAAGTAATCAACGTGGCTGGAGAAAACCAAGAATTGATTCGAAAGCAATCCAAGGAAGATTACAATCGCATCGTATTTTCTCAAGGCTCAACTTTACATGGGAATTGGCACAAAGCTGCTAGTGCCATATCCTCAGGAGATGGAGCGTGGATCATGCAAAAATGCGCAAAGACCATGGGAGGGTCCTGTTCAATATCATTTGATGAAGATGTTACCATCTTCAGTTTCGAAGCTCCGGTGCAGCCGTTGTTGGTCCCATCAGAAGTAATGGATCCAAAAGAATTTGAAGTTCCGGCTAAGACAATTGGTATCGCTGTAGATGATTCCAAAATTCAACGAAAGCTCATGGGCCGAATATTGACATACACTGGGGTCAAAACTGAAAATTCGCACATCCTAGGTGAATCTCCATCGGAAGTGATGGGTTTGAAGGCTCTGGTTCTGGGCTTGTTGCAAGACAACCCAGATTCAAAGATGTTGATCCTTATTGACGAGAACTTGGACTATTACAAAAGCAATACTGTCGATGAAAGTGTTGCGCTTTCGGGTTCAATTATCATGCAAGATATCCTGAGAGCTCTGAGTCCCGAACAAGAACGAAGAATTCTTGCGTTAGTGCGATCGGCCAATGATTCTACTACTGATGTGCAAATGTACATTGAGCGGACCCACGGCTTTTTCCCCAAAGCTCCCATGCTGAAGGACCGTGTCAGAGAAATTATCTGTCCCTTGTGGGCCGGGAAGTTCTGTTCGTCGTCATGATGCGGAGGAAATTAAAGGCGGGAGTTAGTGCGCTCTTTTCCCTACAATTCGTCAAATCGATTTCTCAATATTGTACGGTATTTCCCCACATCAGACTTACGGGAGATTTTTGAGCGATGGTTTGGAGACGTCGATTATCGGATTTTTTTGTCGAATGTTTTGGAAGAACTAGATCTTTTTGAAAGGAAGAGTTTGGATTTTACTCAATCGACAGGATGTTCGTCACAATGAGAATTTTGTGTCCCCATGACCTCCGGTCACTCCCTGCAGTGCCTCGCCCTTCGGGGCCCGGCTGGTGAGTCAACTCCTTAGATACGGAACTACCAGTAGCTAGTATTACAGTTGGCATTGCCATAAAGTAGATTTCATTATCTGCCGAAGGCCTTCACCTCCTAATGGAATGAATCGATTTAACTGTAAGGGTTATTCTAACACTGTAAACGAGAGTCCAGAACGATCTTCGAACTACTACGTACATGAAAGAAGTCCTTCGTACGTCGTGACAATAAAATGGATGTCATCAAACACACTATCTCTACGGATAGCTATTCGCCAACAGTGGAGTTCCAATTCGATCAATACTTAACCATTCGCCAAATAAGGTATTTCCGACTTCACCATTCGCCAGAAAAGATGTTCCCGCTCGAAATTCGCAATAGCCGCCCTGATCACGCTGAAAACGAAAATAGCCGGTGGCAATATCAAATGGCTACTACTACGGAATTCTTCACAAAACACTGTTGTTGCCTAGTTCCGCGGCCGCATTCTCAGCACTGTTGTTGCTTCATGCCGCGGTAGCACTTCCGGCATTTTCGGAAGTGCTTCGCTCCGTTGGCACGTTCTTTCGTTGCGACCGCGCTGATGGCAACGGCTGCAGGCAATAGGCGATTTCTATGGCTGACGGGAGTATCGGGAACTCAATCGCAACCTCACTATTTTCGGTCTACCTGCCTTCTCATTCCCGCAAAATCAGGCCACAATGACGTTTTGTCTGGTTTAAACATATCCAAGCAAACCGGAACAAAGCTTCGACTTCAAAGTTTCAGTTCATAATCGCACGTGTGACACTTTTCCATTTATTGTTCCACCACCTGTTCCAACGTCCGATCATTTCGCCATCTGAAGTATGCCATCCCATGGACGCACGGTACCACATGCGTTTGCCACCCACCGCATCCGCACACACCATCCACCCAATTAAGCGTGAAGCTTTGGTTGGAACCTGGATCCCTTTCAATGATCCAGAGGACGGAATGCATGTGACCATCGCCTCCGGAGTCAACGACCCTGTATCCGACACATTTTCCCCAACGGTCAACGACCTGTGGGTGAACTGTCTTCTCCAAACCGGTCCTTCTGTCATACTTTTCAAGGAATGTTTGGATTCGAAGGGACATTTTCTTCAGTATCCCATCAAGTGCTTCCAACCAACTTTCGTTCCTCTCACGCTCGAACATGGCATGGCGGTTTCAGAAATGTCGGAACTCTAATCTCCGTACCGGGGAGACAATGGTTCGTCCTCGCGCTCAGCAGATTCAATCCATTTCTTTGCTGCGATTTTCATTAGGTATTCATAGGCGCGGGGCGACTGCCACTGGAATCGTGTCCCTGCTCGGTAGGGAGTGGTGGTTGGCCGGGAAACGGTCGTCACAGGCATCGTCGAGACCTTTTGCTCGGTCAGACTGGAAGAGAAACAACTTGCATGCGCATCCCACTCTGGTGTGTGCCACGATGAGATCAGGTAAACCAGCGTCTAGCTTCTCTAGGATCCAATTCCATCCTTGGAATCCGGGTTTTGACGCAAAGTCTATGCCAAATGACAGCGTCGACAAAGAGGCCACAGTCGTACGGAGTAGATGGATTTCAATTTACATCATTTGTTTTGCTATGTAATGTTGTTGGATTTTTCATTTGGAGACGAAGTCTTGGATATCATTGGCATTTTGTGTCGTGGGGGTCGGCTGTTATTTATGGTTCGCTTATTAGAGATGGAGTATTTTTGTGTACACGTGGTTATTGCGGCAACTACGATTGATGGCTAATACGAATTATGAGCGGGAATTTCTTTTCTTGGCGAAGGGTTAAGTCGGGACTGGTTGGTTCCGGATAAACAAGGGGACATTAAGAATGCGAGACATTTTTAATGCGCTTCCGAAAATAGCGAAAGAATGAACGGAATTTTGCTTTTTAGGGAAATTGGTATTACTCTAGTGGGGGAAGTCGCTCCTGAACAAAATTTGTGACATTCCGATTGAAACAAAAATCCATCAAAACAGTTCTCATTTTTTTTTCGTTGTCATCATCTACTCCGCTTTTCGTTGTTTCACTCTACGAAGACTACTACGGAGTACAAAATAAAATTTCTACCCTACACAACTCCAAGCAATGCCAAGAAGAACAAACGATCTGCTGCTTCTTTTGGCAGGGTACCTGCTGTTAGAAGAGGAAGAGGAGAAGAGGGCTTGGAAGCAGTCTACGCTTTCGCTGGAGGGCAGGAGGCGACGGGATCGACGTTATCCTCGTAAAGCCTTGAAGTCGTATTTTGAATCCCCCTTTGTCCATTTGTTTGATTCTGGCGATGATCAGGCCTTGTTAAACGCCACGGGTGTTGATCATTTTGAATTCGCAAAGGTCCTGGTACTTTTCGAGCCTTTGTTCTATAGATGGACAGTGGATGAGGCAACCGGCGTGATTGTCAGGAAGCGGTACGATATCAAAGGAAGAAAACGATCCATCGATGCAAAGGGTGCACTTGCTCTCGTTTTGATGTGGTATCGGACAAAAGGTGCCGTTAGCCGTACACTTTGCTTGATTTTTGGGTTGACAATGACCCCAATGCAGAAATGGCTACAATTTGCAAAGCGCTGTTTGTTCAAAGCGCTTAAGGACTATGCCCCAAAGATGCCTACGGAGGAAAAAACGAAACAGTACATGGACGCGATTAGCAAGCGGTATCCCTGTATTCCCCACGTGGCATTCGCTTCTGATGGATTGAAGTTGCCGATTGAACCGCCCGCAAATGATCGAAAGCAGAATGCATTCTACAATGGATGGAAGCATTCTCATTTCATCTCCAACGTTTTCGTTTTTGCTCCTGATGGATCGATCCCCTGCGCTGTAATCAATGCCCCTGGATGTTTGCATGACTCAACTGTTGCGGACTATGGATGGATGTATGAAAAGCTGGATGACATCTACGATAAATACGGCGCCATGACTGTTGTTGATTCAGCTTTCTGGTCGGGGCCATGTTTCTTAAAGTCGTCACAGACCGATCCCATCGGCGACAGAAATGCTTACCTGGTAAACAAAGCAGCTACGTCTGTCCGTCAGTTTGCAGAGTGGGGAATGCGTCAGATCCAGGCTAAGTTCCCCAGGATGACTGACAAGATAAAGTGGGAGGAAAGAGGTTGTCGCCTCCTCGATCTCTCGCTGATGATACGCCTTTATAATCATCAAGTGAGGAGTATTGGGATGAACCAAATTCTCGACACTTTCATGAAGGAGACTTCACCTGAACGCCGATACTTTGCCTATGATGTCACTGTCTCTCAAACCGCAAATGCCTTTCTCATTGAAACGGTTGGTAACATACACTAATTCCCCCGGAGTTGATGATTTTGCCGTGGTAGCGTTCCTTAACCCACTTTGTCAGAGCCTGGGGAATTAACTGTAAGCATCCACAAAAAAATCTCCTGAATGCATGAAAAGCTATTGCATGATTTTCCCGCCACAAATGACCCAACATCTCAGATGTGGAATTGACGGCATCTGTTTGTTGGTGTAAACTTGAAAATAGATTTACGAATAACCATACGGTAATAGAATTGCCCATGAATATTACTTTTAATGGTGACTACGTCTCAAAAGAAACATTTTGCCCATTGACTGCCAGTGAACAAATTCACGAAACTATATTCGTTGCTGGCGTCCCTCTGCCCGTCGTTGGCACACATGATAATGAATACTCTGGAATACAATTAAATTTTGAAGCCTTATTTTGATAGAATATAAGCTCTAATCTAAAGTTATTGTAGATGCTCCATTTGTCGTCGTTCTCAAGTTGCCGTTGACGTTGACACCCATACTCGAGAATCTTGAATTTCAAAGCTTTCAAAGCTTTGAAATTCACGTTGTTGGCGTCATTCCTTGCTTTGTCGCTGTCACACGTGCTACTACGGTATTAAAGATTGTGTTGTTAAGGATTTGTTTTGGATTGGATGTAAGCTTTTGCTAGGTCCCCAACAGATCGGAGAAATTCCCTGAAATCAGTTCGATCCTCTTCTCGTCTTCGTCTCTCTTCCTCATATCGTTGGCGTTCCTCTTCTCGTCTTTGGCGTTCTTCCTCACATCGTCGATGATCCTCTTCTCGTCTTCGGACTTCTTCTTCTTCTCGTCGTTGTCGGTCTTCGTCGTATCGTCGTCGGTCTAATTCTAGATTTGAATAATATGCTTGCATAAGGTCATTGTATGCAGCGGTCGACCTTCTAGGAGTTCGACGTGCACTTGCGATGACAACAGTGGGACCTTGTTCTGCATTGCTGCCTGTAGTCGGCCGTTGTTCTTCCATGTCAGAGGTGTCGGGTCTTGCAAATTCTCCTGTGACTGCCTCACCCTCATCGTTGTCACTCTCATTCATTTCTTCCATTCCTTCATTTGCTGCAGTTACGATGTTCTTTTCGGAAATGAGACGACGAACATACTTAGCAAGGCGGACATCCTCTGGCATGTGAGGATCTCCAGAGGGAATCTTTGTTCGATACAGAGACGTGAATTTTCGACGTAGCTTGTTTACGTCTCTTTCACAACTGGCATATCGCTCATTGTGCATCTCCAAGACCGTATCCCAGTCATAACCATCAATTGGTACAATAGCTTGCATGTTTGAAAGGAGGAATAACTTTTCCTGCATAGTGAAGGATTTTGAGCTACCTCTTCCAGGGCCGGGTCTTTCTCGCCCTCTTGCTCTGGCAAGAGGAGACGGTGTTGCAGCGGGAGATGCAGAAGCCTCGGCTCTAACTACAAGCGGATCAGATGTAGAAGCAGTTTCGTCCATTTTTCGTTCTTGATAAAGGTGAAACAGAGAGTGATATGAAAAAGTGTGACAACTCTCTCGAGAGTAGGTCGTAGAGAGGAGAAAAATAAAATGAAACAAGAACACATACATCAAATCAACAATGGGAATTTTACATTTTGGGTGAACAAGATTGAAAAGGGGAAATTTTGGAAGACAAGATTCCCATGATTGTAGGATTCCGTTCGATGAACATAAAACTGGCAACGTTGCGGAAGATGGCCCAAAAAAACATTTAATTTACCAATGAAAAATGATTTTTTTTTCATTTAGAATGTTTTCCGGAATCAACCACTATTCTCACGAACAGTTAACTGTAAAGAGCCATCGAATTGGAACCCCAGTTTTGGCGATTGCAAAACTGCATTTTGTTTCGTCTGATAGAGAATTATAAGAGAGAAGATTGGATTTTCTCGAAAGAATAAGTTCTGCATTTCTGCAGGACATTAAATCACTTGTAGAGACAAGAAGGATAAAAGAGCAATTTTATCATTTCCTCGAAAAGAGAAGAGTCATAAGCAAAGGTGAAATGATTCGTTAAAACGTTTCTTTTAAGGCTTTGACTTTGTGGCTGCCACCTACCCCACTATCGACTCCAGCGTAAGGGGACCTGTTAAATAAAATGTTGACAGCGCTATTCTGAAGAACTTCCGCTGCGTCTCAAATGGTTTGGTCCAACAGAAGGGAAATCCAAACATCGTGATGCTTTGCCTCGGAAATCGGTGACAAAACGAAATGTCTGATTGGTTTACTCATTCGCAGTCAACAACAAAAACAACAACAACACAACAAGCGGTTAGTCAAAGGTATTGTCAACAGCTCCAAGGTCAGAAAATCCTCCATCGATGTCTAAGCCTCTCCCCATTGCGATAAAATCCAACTGACTCTGTGGTTGAAAAGGGATTAGCGTCTCGTCGCTTCTCGAGTGTGCACCATGGTTATTTCCAACGGGATCTTTCCACCCAAGACTACCGCCCGTGATGATGTTGCAAAGACTGCTGCTGCACCTGCTGCACCAATAAAACATTCTGATCTTTTGGGAATTTCAGAGATCAATGCTCTTATATCCAAAGCCACACGACATTCGATTTTCACATGGGTTGTTTTGTTTGTGTCGCTCTACTCAACAACTCCTCCTCATGAACTGGTATATTTGTCGGAATCCGAGAGAACGGCAGCCATGGTTGCACTTCTCTCACTATTGATAGCAACTTTCCTTTTGATAATGCCGTTTGTATTACGACGTCGCAAGCTCGGAGCGTTGATATGGGCAGCACTCGCCACGCAAACCATCGCGATCATCACCAACGCCCAATTGGCTTTTTTTCCGACGATTGTGCGCATCGATGCTGTTACACGCAGTCCTGTCTACCTGGTTCGATGGTGCGAATGGATCCCACTGGCGGGTCAAATGACATTCCTCTCAGAGGCGGTTGCTCTACAGAAAAAAGGCAATAAAACAAACCAAAGCAGTGACTACAAAGCTGCGATTCGAAACTCGGTGGCACAGTCGCTGTCGTGTTTATCGGGAGGACTCATTTGCGTCCACTGCAACTCTTACATTTGGTGGGCCTTTTTCATGTCAATTTCCGTCGCTACGTGGGTAATGATCTTCCCCCGTGTCATGGCCAAGAGACGGGTATTTCTCCACACGAAATTTCTTCGCAACTCTGCCGGTGTGGCAACAGATGATTCGTACCGGCAGCTGGAATTGCGTGACCGTCTACGCTTCTCGTATCATCTTATTTTGACATGCTCCGTTGTCTGGTCCATTCTTGTCGTACTGTATTGTATCAATGCCTACATCTATCGAATTTTACCGCCGGATCATCCGTGGAAGGACAAAGCTCCGGCAATGATCGTTGACACCTTTTTTGATGTGTTGGCCAAAGCCTTGTACTTGAGATGCATCGTAGAAGTGCATCTTTCCGTTTTTTGATGGAGAATCTCGAGTCATGAGACAGCTCACCGAACTGCGAAACCTCATGACGATCTTGTGGGATACCTCCAGCGACGTGATTGTGGTTTCCGTCAAGGACGATTCTGGGAATATCGTGTCGATTCTTTCCCCCGCGGTGTTCGACTTGATGGACGTCACGCTTCCTTCGTCTCTACAAGACCGGTACGCGGCTGCCCTTATGATTGAAATGCAGCTCAAACCTTCAGACGATAATACCAACGGGAGGGGAACAGGGGAATGGGGGGGAATAAAATCGGCACAATTTGTTGATACGTCCGAGGCGCCGTATTCTCGATGGGCGGCACACATCATATTGGAGGAAGTAGATCCATCTTCGTTCGTCGCCACGACTGCATCCTCCTTCGTCACTGCCGCTTGGGAAAAATCCATCGATGCTAATAGTTCCTCCAGCACATCTTCGACATGGTATCTCAAGCCGCATTCGTTCGTCACTGAAAAAGACGAAGATCGCAAGACCGAAATCAAAGTGTCCAACTATGGATCAGGTGCAATCGTGGGGGTGATTCGCGATGTTACAGAACGATTTCGATGGTACGAAGCGGAACGGCGAGCACATGCCGAAGTTATCCGCCGGCAACAAAGACGCCCAATCGGTAAGACCATTGATGGTTATTTTTGAAATGTTGGGGTCGACTTATTTTTTCTTACGGCCAATGCGTTCTTGGTGTTCGTAGCAAACTCGATTCGTACGACACGAAGTCAAAAATGGACTGCTTGCCGGCATCGAGCTTTGTGACAGTCTACGAAACGAAATTGAAGCCATCCGACAGTCGACTACTGTGTCCAGGCGTGCTCATTGCGCAGTTCACCGACATTCTCTCTCGGATCACTCTACTTCATCAACATTGGCACTTGAGAGTATGAGCGTACGTTCATCATCCTCCTCGGAACTGGATAGCAGCAACTGCATACACTCTCGTATAAACGCTGCAAGTAATCGGGTCATTGACCTTGACCTACTTCTTCATGAAGTATTGGAGACTGTTCTCCACGAAGCAATGGCAAGGGATGTTATTCACGAAGTATACGAACCAAGGGCGGAACGCTTGGATGTTTTGGGGGTACTATCGTCGAGCGTTAGCACCAAAAGCGGCAAATCAGATCGTTTTCCTATTCGTTGTGAGGGTGAAATCCCGTTTCTTGAGATGGATTCTCAACTTTTGAAGTACATACACCGCAACGCCGTATCAAATGCTACCAAATATGGCAAGGCTGGCGGCAACGTTGAAACCGTATTGTCCTTTGACGGCAGTAAGAAGCTGCTGACGATGAAAGTAATCAACGAGGCTGGAGAAAACCAAGAATTGATTCGAAAGCAATCCAAGGAAGATTACAATCGCATCGTATTTTCTCAAGGCTCAACTTTACATGGGAATTGGCACAAATCAGTCAGTGCCATATCCTCAGGAGATGGAGCGTGGATCATGCAAAAATGCGCAAAGACCATGGGAGGGTCCTGTTCAATATCATTTGATGAAGATGTTACAATCTTCAGTTTCGAAGCTCCGGTGCAGCCGTTGTTAGTCCCATCAGAAGTAATGGATCCAAAAGAATTTGAAGTTCCGGCTAAGACAATTGGTATCGCTGTAGATGATTCCAAATTCAACGAAAGCTCATGGGCCGAATATTGACATACACTGGGGTCAAAACTGAAAATTCGCACATCCTAGGTGAATCTCCGTCGGAAGTTATGGGTTTGAAGGCTCTGGTCCTGGGCTTGTTGCAAGACAATCCAGATTCAAAGATGTTGATCCTTATTGACGAGAACTTGGACTATTACAAAAGCAATACTGGCGATGAAAGTGTTGCGCTTTCGGGTTCAATTATCATGCAAGACATCCTGAGAGCTCTGAGTCCTGAACAAGAACGAAGAATTCTTGCGTTAGTGCGATCGGCTAATGATTCTACTACTGATGTGCAAATGTACATTGAGCGGACCCACGGCTTTTTCCCCAAAGCTCCCATGCTGAAGGACCGTGTCAGAGAAATTATCTGTCCCTTGTGGGCCGGGAAGTTCTGTTCGTCGTCCTGCTTCGGTGGAATCTAACTGTAAAGACAGGAGTGAATGCACCTTGTACAATTTTTCCCAAACTTATTGCTAGTTCAGTCAAATTGACTTCTTCATGTTGTTCAGTATTCCATTTCACCAGACAACCAGGAGTCCTTATTTTTCTTCCAACAGCGTTGCATCCCCACAAAACTAAGGTGGCAGCGATTGTTTGTACTCTTTTCATGAAGGCGCGAATCGCGTACATTGCCGCTTCTGTCACCAGCCCTTCAATTGTTGGCTGTTGCCCAACCAGCATGCCCATGTCTTCCGTGCCACCATGAATTGAACGACGACATCACTCTTGGCGATTCCGTTTTTTCCTTGGAGTGGGATATGCAACGATATCCGTGAGCCTTTCATCGACTCAGTCAGCTATTTATCTTGTTTCCAATGCCGACTTGGTAGCCACAATATACCAGTAGTCAAATAATGATACATGCGACTGGTACTTGTACTCAATTATGACGTACGGTACTGGGGAGTGGGAGTAGTACGGTAATCCACCTTCCGAATCAAACTACCTACGATCGTGCAATACAATTCACAGTCAGCACTTTCTTGATGACGTTGTAAATATCAGTAATATAAATATTAATCTGGACGCTGACATCCTAATAAATCCTCATTTAACTATCCTATAATTAGTGCTTCGTATCTGATTAGCTATTGATTTCGAAAGAGATGGCAGAAGGAAAAATAAAGGGGAAAATGCGGTTTTAGCCTATCGCCAAAACAGTAATTCTCGCGCGATGGCTACCTATCCATTCGCCAAAAAAGGTTTTCGCGACTTAACCGTTCGCCAAAAAAAATATTCCAGACTTAATCCTTCGCCGAAAAAGACATTCCCGTTCAAAATTTTTTAAGACGAAAATAGCCGATGACAATTATCTAATGGCTGCTGCAACGGAATTTTCACAAAAAAGGTTAAGATTAGTTTCGGTTACCCTTACGTCGTAAATTACAAAACACTGTTGCTATTTTGTGCCGTATCTGCATTTCCGGTATTTCTTGCAAGTGCCACTCTCCGTTGGCACGTTCTTGCTATATTGTCCATCGTTGCCTATTCTGGGTTGGAGGAAAGCCCGTGACGCAGAGCTACACGGAAAGTGTCGATATGCGCTTGCGTAAAGACGGACGGATGGATATCCTTGTCGCAAAGTAAGTGCCAAACGACAGCGAGTGCAAAAAGGCCACAGTCGTAGCTGTTCGTCTGCACGGGACATTGTCTGAATTTCAGCCACCTGCATGATGTAGTCCGGATCCTGGAGGAGTGACTGGTGGTGGCTGAGCTTGTAAAAACAAAAGCCGGAAAGAAATTTCTAGACCTGGTGTAGTACAGCGGTTGCCCTCCTTCTGGCTGTGGAGCTCAAGGAGTCAAACACGTTCACCCTTTGGAAAACGTTTGATTGACGATTGTCGAAAGTGATGTCGACGACAAAAAAATGCGAATTGTAGCAAGCTGCGGAAATGAACCTGTACCCACTCTCGGCGTAGGGTTGCAGTCCATCACGCATTTGCTGCACACAATGGGCATCATCTTCGTTGCGAAGTTTCGAATTGTACGTATGGAAGTACGTCGAACAGTTGGAAGATTCCATGAGTACATGGTTGGGTAGCTTACCAGCCAGTGATGTCTGCGGGACATAGTCCACGAGAGAGGTGGACAACCATTGGCCAGGGTAGAGACCTTCGACGTCTCCCGTGGCCAGTGAGATGGGTTTTCCGCGAACGGTGTCGTCGGCAAACGGTATTGGATTCATGCTCAGAATGTTCAGCAAAAACGAAGAGAGCAGTTGTTGTTGTTGTTGTAACAGGAACGAAATCGTGAATTATCTGCGATGAATGATCGGAAGATGCGATGGATTTCAATTTACTTTTGTTTTGCTATCGAATGTTGAAAAAATTTCTTTTGGCATTCTGTGTCGCGGTTGGAGGGATGGAGCAATTTTCGTACATGGAGATGGCGGCAACTTTACGTAGCTACAGTGGTGGCTAATACGAATTTTTAGCGCGAACTTACCCGTAGTAGTGCTGGCTAACGCGGATTTTGAGCGGGTGTATCTTTTTTTGGCGAACGGTTAAGGCGCGAAAACCTTTTTTGGCGAATGGATAGGTAGCCATCGCGCGGAAATTCCTGTTTTGGCGATAGGCTAAAACCGCATTTACCCCAAAAATAAATCATTCACGACTCTCGTATAGGATCATCAATGCAAGATCATCATGTCGACCTCCAAAAAGAGAAGACAAGTGTGACGTTTGACTGTGAATGTACTTTGTTCGATCATCATTCATAATAAGAAAATATTCCGATAAACAAAATCTTGCGATCAAAAAAACCGAACCTGTCTCTCCCGCCCAAGAATCCGCCCGAGTATTAAGAGGAAGTAGTGGTAGTGAAGATCGTCATCGTCAACATAATATTTTGTTGTTACACTACTACGGTAAGCGTATTGTTGTTTTTTCTTTCCCTCTTGCCGCTGCCTGCTCTGCCGCTGCTGTTTCCCACTCTTTGTATTGGATCAAAACGAAGCAAGGCACTGTACACCTCAGCAGCAGCCACATTTCACATGTAAGAAGAAGAAGTTTCAGCAGTTTTTCCACATTTTGGGAGGAAGACGCATTTTAAAAAAAAATCCAACTGCAGAAGCTCCGCACGCAGCAGCAGCAGTAACAACAACCCGACAGTGTATTCAGTATCACCAACCAACCAACCCCCCACCCAAACAAAATAATGTCCGACGATAGTAGTACCTACTATGCGTTGATACACGGGATCCTCATGGGATTGGCATGGCTGTTTTTTGGCGCCGTTGGCTGTCGGCGCTTCGTTGGTCCGGCGTTTCCAATCACCCACGTCTGGCTGCTGTCACCAAAACGGTTTTAGGTTCCGAATTCATTTTTATTGTCAACTGATGGTCGTCGGTCTGACCATTGCCGGTTTTTTTTGGTCATTGGTTGGGGAGACGACGATGGTGGGTGGGTGATGATAGACGACGGCGGTTCTTGAAGATTGGGACAAGGACGATGATTCTTGATGATATCGATGATGGTAATACTAGTAGTAGGGAAGCGTGGACATGGACGGTGGTAGCAGTGACAGTGACAGTGTACTAATATCCCGTCCTTGGGTTGGACGTACGCACAAGCGGAAGAA